>OVBI01000024.1:0-264314 GCA_900406495.1 Sisymbrium altissimum | reverse complement strand
GAAACATCTACGACACTGTTTGTTTCAGGAGCTGATTAGTTGTGCTCAAAGTAAAATTTTTAAGCTTACCCGTCTTCTATTGATGTATCATTTATGGTGATTTTTCAAGTAACGAAATCATGGAGATCCAGGATCAGCCAGTTGCAGAACAACCAACACAATGGCCAGCTGAAAGCCTGAAACAGAGGATCTTAGAGTTGCCGTGAAACGCTGTCGTTTATCTGTTTCATTGGTTGAAAACCGGCTTGGTTTAGTTATTTGCTGATGCAGCAGTGCTTTTACATTTTTGTTTTGTTTCGTTTTTGTCTCACCCAGGTTTGACTTTGGAGCCAGAAATCATCTCCCATTTTTCTGAGGTAAACAAATTTCTCTGAGATAATAATAACTTTTTTGTTTCTTTCATTTCAATAATCTCATAATAATTAACAAAATAATTTGAGAAGGATATGTTGGGTTACAACATACAAGTTCTTCAATAGAACGACCATTTTCCCCTTTGGACATGGACTTAGCTACACTCAATTTAACAATAAGACCGCTTCATCGGGTCACGCCATCCCAATGAACATCAAGCTAGAGAATAGACAAGTTTGCCACCACATAGTCATGTGTCCAACAATGTTTATATTTTCTTTTTGGTTGATTTTTTTTTGTTATTATATGGTTTACTGCTGTAGCCGTGACTAGCTCTCGAACAGAGCTATATATTACATGATTATCATCAGACTCGATTACTACATGATGTAGTCTCCTAAAAAATTGATACGATAAATATAACACTAATGTTGTGGCAGCACTGCAGTAGAGAAGAGCAAGTTTTCAGAAACAGATTGTAACCAGCTTCAATGATAATTTAGTGATATGATCATGTTTATGTTAAGTTACGAGAATGACAAGGAAAAAGAAAAATCAGATGAACTGGATGTTGCACTTTGATGAAAGTCGGGGGAGAGTCAGCAGATTAGCTCGCAAGAACTTATTCTTGTTGTTGTTGTTGTTCACGTCAACTTTCACAGTTTCAAGACATTCCAACTTCCCCAAAAAATGTCTCATCTGTCTCAACTCTTGAAAAGAACCTCCATACTCTGAAATCTCTAACAGCTTCACTTGACATGTCCACAAACAACATATTTCTTCTTCCTCCTTTTTCTGCCTTGGCTTCTTAGGGATGCAAGCACATGCATCTCCGCACCTATTTGTTACTCGGTGCACAAGACCCTGAAAAGCAAACCAATTTGACATGGATATAAAGCAGCTCGCTCTCTCGGTAAATATTTCGATCATCTTCTCTGAGACAAATCCGTTAGACTCATTCTTTGAGGATTTGATTCTGTTCATTTGTTGTTCTGTTACCAAACGGGATCATGGGATATCTAGATAGCTCTACCCTCTGTGGAATTTGTGGATCTGGTTGTGAAGTTTCTCAAAGAAATGGTTCTTGTGTAATGGTTTTGAGTTCAGGAAGAGTGAATCTGATTGGAGAGCACATTGACTATGAGGGATACTCAGTGCTGCCAGTGGCTGCTATTCGTCAGGACACCATTATTGCTATGAGGAGGATCCGAATCAGCTTCGGATTGCAAACGTTAATGAAAAGTACTCCATGTGTACTTATCCTGACCAGGTTCTTTTTCTTCTCTCTGTTCTGTTTTGTTGGCTTGTTGCAATATGTTTCTCTGTTGAGCTTTGGAAAGTGTACTAGTGCCCTTATCATTTATTTTAGCAGGAAATTGACTTCCAGAATCACAAATGGGGTCATTACTTCATTTGCGCGTAAGTGGTCTCCTCTGGCGCTCTGTTGTCCTCACTTTCGTTTTTATTGTTTGTTTTTCCTTGAGGTGCCTTATGATTTTCGATTCTTACAGGTACAAAGGGTTCCATGAGTCAAAAGGCGTGAATCTTGGCTCACCAGTTGGAGTTGATGGAATTGTTCTTACAGGTCTATATGGTTCCCAATATCTGCATCATGTTATCATTATAGCCTCAAGTTTTAACTGCGGTTCTTTTTTATTCATTTAGGTTCTGGGTTGTCAAGTTCTGCTGCATTTTTCTGCTCATCCCCGATTGCTATTATGGCTGCCTTTGGTGAGAACTTTGAAGAGGTAATTACTCAGTCGTGCTTTGATGAAAGAAAATTGCATAGCTCTCTCT
Source organism: Sisymbrium altissimum (assembly GCA_900406495.1). Lineage (NCBI taxonomy): Eukaryota > Viridiplantae > Streptophyta > Magnoliopsida > Brassicales > Brassicaceae > Sisymbrium > Sisymbrium altissimum. The sequence continues at coordinate 262,163 of OVBI01000024.1, read as the reverse complement.
TTCTCTTCTTTTTTACTGGATTGACCAAGTTCTCTCTTTTTGCGTTGCTTTCAGAAAGAACTGGGGCATCTTACATGTCAATGTGAACGACCCATTGGAACACAATCTGGTGGGATGGACCAGGTCAGAAATTTTCTCCAATTATCCATCATCTCTCAGTACCACTGCACCTAGAAGTATCTCTATTTTTTTATTGATTGAACAGTTTTAATTATTACAAGAGGCAATCTCAATTATGACTGATGTGAAACTACCTGATGGTGGGAGTTTTGTAATTGCACACTCTCTTGAAGAGTTTCAGAAGGCGGTCACAGTTGCTAAGAATTACAATAACAGGGTCGTTGAATGTCGACTTGCTTCGGTAAGTCATAGCATCACTTTTCTGCAGCAATCTCTTGACTTTGTTTGCTAGACTATACATGATTTTCTCTACCATGTCGCTTTGGAACTGTAGATCATACTTGGCATTAAGCTCGGAATGGAACCAAAAGAAGCGATATCAAAAGTTAAGACTCTTTCTGATGTGGAGGGATTATGTTTGTCTTTTGCTGGTGATCATGGTTCCTCTGATCCTGTTCTAGCTGTTAAGGTACACTCATCCATCCAATCATTCTCTTGCTAAAACAGACTGCGTTGTGTTTATTTAGCTCTATCTGTTCCATCGATTTATGTCTATGCTGCAGGAATATCTGAAAGAAGAACCATATACCGCCTAGGAGATTGAGAAAATCGTCGAGGAGAAATTACCATCAATTTTGAACAACGTTCCAACATCTTTAGCTGTTCTTAATGCTGCATCCCATTTCAAATTGCATCAGGTATATAAATGTACAAACCTGTTGAATATTGTTTTTGTTTTTTGTTTTTACCCCCAAGTCGTAACAATAAAGCTCTGCATATAAATATCAATAGAGAGCGGCACACGTTTACTCCGAAGCTCGGAGGGTTCATGGTTTCAAGAACACTGTCTATTCAAACTTGAGGTCAGATTGCTTTTCCCCAGCAAACTTAAGAAGAGTTAAAGAAACTTGGTGATCTCATGAACGCGAGCCATTACAGCTGCAGTGTTCTAACAGGTGCCTAAAATTTAAGAACAAATGTTGATTGTAAAACCAATGGAAGTGAACTTGGTTTTATGAATTTGATAAAACTTGCGGTTGCCCCGAGCTAGAAGAACTATTTCAAGTTTCCAGGGAGAGTGGAGCACTTGGAGCAAGACTGACCGGAGCTGGATGGGGAGGCTGCGCTGTTGCCTTGGTTAAAGAATCTGGCGTCTCTCAGTTCATCGCTGCGGTGAAGGTAATAAAGTTTTAGCAGGACACTACTGTTGTAGTTTTGAGAGGACACTAATGTCAAATAAATGGAATTGGTGGTGTTTCAGGACAAATACTACAAAAAGAGGATAGAAAAAGGAGTAGTAAAGGAAGATGATATGGAGCTTTACCTTTTTGCCTCCAAACCTTCAAGTGGTGCTGCCATCTTCAACTTCTAAACATGTTTCTCCCTCTTTTCTTTAATTTATTTAAATATTTCAGTGTGAATTGTTGTTTGCAAGTGCTATCTTATAATAAATTTTCAATTTAATATCGTATAATGTTGCTGGATAATTGGTTCGACTGAAATCAATAAAATATAGAGTAGGAGTGGACATAATACAATAATGTCTGTTTCATTCTCAACAACTCTTTTTAGAGAAAATCTTGTTTTGCAAACGGTTCCAATTGGTCAAGGGACATTTCCAACAACTAAGAGAGTTACAGGTCAATCTAGTTTATTTCCTCATCCTCACCAATCATTGGCACGCAATTCACGGCCTAAAACTAAAAAAACAGCCAAAGTATTTACAAGCAGCTGAACCCATCATCACTAACACGACCTAACTAACACTTGAACCTCCGTAGTCTCACTGTTATTCATCTTCCAAAAAGTATTTACAAGCAGCTGAACCCATCATCACTAACACGACCTAACACTTGAACCTCCGTAGTCTCACTGTTATTCATCTTCCAAAAAGTATTTACAAGCAGCTGAACCCATCATCACTAACACGACCTAACACTTGAACCTCCGTAGTCTCGCTGTTATTCATCTTGGCATACTCAACCACATAACCGGGAAAATGCTGTGAGTAAACCGCCTTATCATTGCATTGCTTATCTTCTCGGGTTCTCCAACAAGTCCTTGTCACCTTATTGCTTCTGTTGCTGCTATAACACTCACCATTATTAGGCAGTTGAGACGCCTGCACAACCGATAACTTGAATCTACCAGCTCGTCCTTGGAAGCTTCCGCTGTTGAGATTCTTCAGAAAGTCTGTCTCCACGGACTCGATGTCCGAAACCTTTATGGTTATGAGTTGTAAGCCCCAGTAATAGACAATGTTCGGCTTCGTTGCGTAGGTTTCGACATACTCTGTTGGGTTTGGATCGCAAAGGCCAAAGACTTCCTCTATCTGCATTAAAGATGAGATCAGAAATTTTCAATACCACGTGGAATTAAATGAAAAGCAATCCTACGACGACAGATCACATAACCGACGGAGTGTTCTGTAGAGATTCATATCGAAAGAGTTAGATGAATGTGCGTACTTTGATCAGAAGACAGCGGAAACGTGACTTAACCCAACCAGCCCAATCACTGAGATCTTCCTGATTTGCAGCCGAGAGGTGTATCTTGGCGAACCAAGCGTAAGTGGTTGCATACGGATAAGGCTCAACCAAACTCTTCCAGTTAAAGTCGGGCTTCAAGTAACCCTGCATTTCACAATCGTATTGGTATGTTATAAAATGGTTCGGAAGATGGAGCATTGGGAAAGTAAGACTCTCTCACCATTGTCAAAAGATGCCCTCGGAGAAACTCTGACATTAATTTGTAAAACGTGCTCCGTGTTACGTTGGAGTTGCAGTACTGACGCGCACCGCACGGCAATTGGATAGGCATTAAGCCTGGAGGAGAGCCAGTAGCTGGATAGGCATCTCCTAGCAGCACCACCGGTGTAGACCATTGCCAATAAGCAAACGTGTTGAAGAAACTTGCCACAAGGGAACTGAATGTAGCGTTCGGGTCATATCCACAAACAAACGCAGCAAGAATAGCCATATGAACTCGCCCTAGGAATCCGGTCAACTGAAACAAGGTGAATAAACACCTATCAATCAAGCTTCTGCATTATATGATAGCCTAATTATGAGCAATGATATGCATTAATAGCACTTACGTTACCGTATACACCTCGCCGCTTTGCCCATAGTTTGACACATCGCAGCAATGATTGGAATAGCTAAAACAGGAAGAAGATATTTAATAAACAGGAGTTGACTAGCAATAGTTACTGTTGTATAGTTGCATAGCTATGTATTACCACCACGGAAGGCACTAGTTGAAGGATGCATTTATTTGCGCGAACTCCAGACAAGCTTTTCCAACTTGTCTCATCAATATCCCTCAAAAAGAAAGGATTCAGCACATCTACATTCTGAAATGCTCCCCAGTTAAAAAGTTTTGAACAAGTAATATAAAAATAAAAATCGAACGTTCGGAATTGGATAATACTCTAAGCTGAGCGTATGGAAGATCAACCATGATCCCATCAAACTTAAAGCGCATGAGAGGAACTTTCGCATCTTTCACACAATGAACCTCGGAAACATCTGTTCTGCTTTTCAACAGATCACACAAGTCGATGAAAAAGTCCTCCTGTACCAATTGAGAGAAGAATCTTTACATAAATGGAGACAGAAAAAAAAAAAACTAATTTAGATCATTCAACGAAACAGACGAACTCACAGCAATAGAGGCAAAGAGAGGACCGATGCACAAAGCGTCAATGTCAGATTCAGAACCATGAACCTAGATGACAAGAAAGTAGTTAGATAAAATCATTACATATAGTTCATAAAGAGATTTGTCAGAAAGATCATCACCCCAAGACCATAAGATCCATGAGGTATTATGGTAGCATTAGTGGCGTCAATATGATGTTGAGGAATGAGTGCTTCATTGACCATAAGCTGAAAAAAAGAAATTGATCAAGTCTTGAAATAACTAAAAACCCAATGTACCTCAGGTAAAATTCCCGCTTCAAGCTCTTGCTTTTCTTGCCTCTTAGAAGACCCTTTGGGTTTTTTCCCAGAAGACTTGTCAGTAACATCAGCTTCGGGACGTGGCCTTGTCGGTTTGGTGGGTGCTAGGTTTGTGGTGAGTTTTGGCTCCACAATCCGGCCAACCCGTGTTAAGCAGAACAAATTCATAGTTGTACATTCATATCGATAAAGCTTCCAAGTCTCAAAAGCCTGCGACAAGTCTTGAACAATCGGGTCGTCTGGATGGTGAGGGGGGTCTGTGAATTGGAGGTGGTAAGGAGTGAGGTAAATTTGATCGGTTTGTTGAAGTGGAAACCCTGCTACTTCCACCACTCTCTTATGTTGGCCGCGCCATATGATTTTGATCACGCTCTCCGGGATGGAAAAAGCTTCCATAGTTGTAAAGTTTTGCAGGAAAAATAGCCAATCACAAGGTTGGTGGTACTGGAAAACCTCGTGTTGATCCCAAGGAGTAGTCTTCAGAACCGTGTCGGTGGCGAAAGTTGGGACCCCAATATGTAATCCTCTCAATCGGTTGAGGAGACCAGTAAAGCAAGTTCGGTGCATATCCTCGGGGTTGTCGAATTTACCAAAATAGTGAAAAGCGAGGGGAGCGGGGTGTTGAGCAATCGAATCGGCCATCTTCTTGTGATTTGTACAGCAGTAAAATCTTGCCACATAGACGGGAACCTTGCACCCTAGCAACGCACACCTTGATAGGTACTGACTGCATCTTCTGTACAGACCAGGAATTGCTGGTAGTAGTGGTGAGTGTCGTAAGCGAAGTATCTCTCTGGCTACCTGAAAAATAAGATCAAACAACGGTCAACATCTAATCAAAGTGTAACAAAAGCCTACTTGCGTGGGCCGAGTAACAAAAAGCCTACTAAACTTCTCGCACCTAAACTTACCCAATCGAATCAAGATATCTGATCACATGTCACAAAACCTACTTGCCAACTCAAGAAACCGAATCAAAGATATCAGATCAAATGTTAACAAAACCTTTAAAAAACTACTTGCGTGGGCCGATTAACAAGAAACCGAATCAAAGATATCTGATCAAATGTTAAAAAGATCTGATCAAAAACAAAACCTAAAAGAACTACTTGCGTGGGCCGATTCATTCACAGAAAGCCTAAAAACTTAGCGCACTTTATCATTTGATAAATTGAACCGGTTCATTCAAATTAACTCCACAAGAACGAAAAGCTAAACCAGCGACGTATTGTTCATGATCGGGGGAAAATATTGTAGTTACAACAAGGTTCAACGTACGATACCTGTTCGTCGTCTTCAAGTAGTTCTCCTTCTTGAACTTGTTCTCCTTCTTGAACTTGTTCTTCCATCTCCTCTATCTCCATTGCGAGAAGGGAGAATCGGCGCGAGCGAAATTTTTTAAAAGAAGCAGATTCTGTTAGAATCGGAGCGAGCGAAAATTCTTGAGAAACCGATTCTGTTAGAATCGGAGCGAGCGAAGATTCTTCTTAAAAAGCAGAGCGAGCGAAGATTCTTCTTAAAAAGCAGATTCTCTTAAATCGTATGCAAAAAAACCAGAATTATAAAGGTTTTAATTGTTAGTAAAACGATGCCGTCGTCGGTCGAAAAACGGCTTAGTTAATTTGCCCGTGCTTTTACATTTTTTTTTTTTTTTTGGTATCAAACTTTTACATTTTTGGTTGAAGCCAAAAATCATTTACAAAATGATGACCAAAAAAAAAAATCATTTACAAAATAACTTGGGAAGGATATAATTATATATCAAATTTTCTTATGTACTTCGTTATTTAAAATGTGAATATATAGAAGTAAGATAATTTTGGTTATCTTTAATTATTTTCTTATTGAGATTTCTGTTAGTAATTAGTAGTAACAAAATTATTTCAGGTAAAGGAGACCCGGCCCGGTTCCAGTAAGATCACGTAGAGAACCACCAAACACATCCCAACATACTTGTAGATAAGTTGGTTCTCGTCTTTGAAGACTTCCATCACTTGTGTGAATCCACAAAGGCAGAGACTAGCCAGTAGGCCCCAACACACTCGAGCCTCTGTGTCATTCACCCATCTAACTATAATTTTCGTAGAAGGATTCGCCATTTTCTTGTTTGGAAATGAGAAAACGAGAAGAATTAAGAGGAATAAGAACGAAGATGAATTACTTCGATTTACCAAAGATCTCTCTTCTAATATATGTTTAAGGTGAATCATGTGGGTTTATTATTCTCAAGTACTCGATTCTAAAGTAATCGTTTTCATTCTCTATTTTTCTGCTGGCTTTGGTCAGGTGTGTTAGCATGGAAAACATCAGAGAGGGATTCACCAAGAGAAGTCAAGAAGTGATATCTCACAGTTTGCTATGCGCAACTGTTTGTAGGCTAAGTAAACCATAATTGTTAGTTTACTTTATGAATGGCATAAACTGAATTTCTCCATACGTCTTACCTTCTCTCCACATTTCTAAATTGACATTTCCATTGGTGTGCTGAGCAAGAAACGCCAAGCTATTGCTAAGAAATGTATAAAAAATCTAAGGAGAAATGCTTTCCTTTAATAAACAAATTCTCCGAATAATCGTCTTTCGTTGCGTTGTTGGTTACGAAGAAGAATTAGAGACACTATCCTGTTGACTAGACAGACTTTCCTAAATTAGAAAGTCTCTGTTCTCCTCCACTACCTGCGGCGGCGAATCGTGGACTTAGAGGAGCTCTTCCAGCAGGCGACCTTGGACTAACCTCTCCTCCTCCTCCACCTCTGAAGTCACTTAAGCTCCGTATATACACTTTCTCCGAAACCCTTGGATTCTGAAAACTCACCACCCGTCTCATCAACTCCACTCCTCCTGCCGGCGAACCTACAGCCGATCCACTTCCTCCACTACCACCGAGCTTAATGCTGCTCACTCTCCGTATCTCTCCTCTGCTTCTCGTGAACATTCCGTCCATCACTTCTCCACTGTCCGCAAACGACGTCGCACGGCTCACTTCACCTTCCTACACACAGAAGAATAAGGTCCAATTTGATCTACAAAGCTCAAAACTTTTGTAGAGACGAAGAAGAAGAGAGTCATTACCGGTTTGAGGTTGAATGATAAGAGAGCAGGTGCTTCTTCATAATCTGCAGCGTCCAAGTCTTGAAGATGAACTCCTTTGAAGAAATTAGGCAACACGTATTGCCTAACCGGAACAAGAAGCATTATCATCAACGGGAACAAAACTCCCGCCACCGGAACCCACGTGATCCCAAAGCAGACCAGCAAGTAAGCCGCTTGAAACAGAGTAAACATGGCCATTGTTTTAAACGGAACCGTTTCAACAAACACCGCATGATTATCCTCAAGAACTCTGAAAAAACAAAGGACCAAAGTCCACAGAGATTATGATCCTGAATAATAAAAGATATATACTCTTGATTGCGGAAGAAAGGTTACTTGAATCTCCTGCTTGGGGCGGTAAATAGAAGCACGATCCGTTCCCAGAATTGATTCCCTGGGAGACTTTCGATGGCCATGTAAGCAAAGTAACCCCAAAGAACCGAACTCGGGATTCTTTTTATCAGAGGCATTGCTGCAACGCATCCAGCAACCAACATGGCTTGAAGAAAGTTGCTTAGTCTTTGTTCTTTTACTTCCACTGGCAATATATTCTCGACTTCTGTCTCTACATCGAACACTGTTTCATCGACAAGTGTATCTGCGTTTGCTAAGCCTGAACCCTTTTGCATCTGTGACTGTTTGAGCCCCTGAATCTGATATGTCCGGTGCTCGATTCAGGAATGAGTTGAAAGTCTAATTATAAGCTGATAGAGATGGTTGATCCGCACATACCCGGGAAGGCCCTTGGTGTATTAGAGGGCTCTGCATTTGTTGGTAAGCTTCTTCCATGCTTCCATAGACTTGTCCTAAAGTTGCCTTGTTTCTGATGCATTTCCGCGCAGCTGCCACGAGTTTGTTTCGGAGTAACTGCACGTCAACTGATTTAAATGCCTTTGGAAAAATGCAACTAGAAGGCCTCCGCATAAACACAGTGAGATAATCAAACCTGGTGTTTCAATGTTGCTAAGCTTTTTGTGTGCATTGGAGATTGTGGGATGACACCGTTCGACGGAGGAATCCCGAGGAGACCGCATAGAATTGTCTACAGAAGAAGAGGCCCACCATTTCATATTTTGTAAATTAAACGGCCTAGCCAATAGATGAGTCAAGAAAAACAGAGACTTCATCTTACCAAGAAACCTAGAAGAAGAAGGTCATAATGGAAAGAAGGTGGCTTTCTCAGATTAAAATCTTCCTGCTGTGCGAGCTGCGAAGCTACACTATGGTCAAAGTAGTATAGAACCGCGATCATTGACGCTGGAACCAACGCTAACAGAATGTAAACCACAGGCACATCCAGCATCTCCTGCAGTTTATTTATCATGCAGTTTGATATATATGAGCATAAAGCATTAATAGTAGAGAGAGTAATAAGTAGGGAGGAAATTGATTATTGCCTTAATAACAGTCCAATTCTGATATGCACCAGGGGACCATGGATTAGGACTAACGAGACGTCTTGGTATCCCTTGAGGGACACTCTTCCAAGGTATGTATGATATACAAGTCCACACTACCACCATCACTGGAACACCGTAATCTGCTATAAACCCGCGTAGCCATTCTGCAATCACAAGGATATGAACGGTCCTGAGGTTCTTGCTATGATAAAGAAATGATACTTGCCAGATTTTATGTTTTGATTCACAGTTTGAATGAACACTACAGTTACTCACCAGCACCAAATCTCCAAGACCTTGCTTTTCGGCTTTTCAGTGCGGTAAACAAAAGTCCAAAAGACAAAACCAAACCGAACATTCCATTTGCAAACACCCAAGCAGGCTGAAACTCAGCTGATCTCGGATTTGTTCTGCCGGGGACACCAAACTCATCCACAATGCCCTGAAATGGTAGAGTTTCAATTTAAAGACGCAAGCTTTTGATGCAAATGGGGGAGTATAAAGTTGTGAGTGAAATCGAATGAAGGAGGCTCTTATACTTACTCTAATGGCTTCTTGCATGAAAAGCATGGCGATTAAGATACCAAAAAGTTCCCCGGCAAGTCGAGTAAATCGATTGATAAAGGAGCAAGCGCCTAATACAGCTAACAAGAACAACAAGAGCCCCGTCCACAAGCAAACCCTTTAAAAGAAATCATCCATGAAGAAAAAAATAGAAAGACATAGCCTCTCGCCTAACGTTTAAGACTTTAAATACAATTTAAGTTTACCATCCTGTCCACGCGAGAAAGAGATTAGAGCCCAAATCCTGTCTACTTTTGGCGAAATTGAACATGAAGGTGTACATTATAACAGTAGGCTCTGCAACTCCAAGAATCAGCAATGGCTGGCCTCCAATAATAGAGTGTATCACTCCACACAGTGCAGTTGAAACTAAGGTTTGAACAGCTGTGATCTTCCCATCTTGCCAAGTTGCAAAAGAAACAAAACACATAAGCGTACATTTGTCTGTTACTCTCATCAAAACTCAAAGATGGTAAATATGAATGAGGGAGCAAAAGTGACGTTGTTGTACCAGTATCTCTCTCCAATTGTTCTCCAAATGTAATCACCGGAATCGCGGATGCAAAGAATATGTAAGTTGTTGGTGCCAGAATCCTAGAGTTTGCATAAATTAAGATCGGCCTCGACTCTGTCAAGCATTAACACTTTTTTGTAAAAGCCAAAGAATATGAATTTACCTAAACCCAGCTCTGAGACCACTGATCCAATCATGCTTGTAGCAATTGAGTCTCCCTTTGATATCATTCTTTATGCCCTGAAAAGGGACAAAGCTCTCTGCCTCGTCCATTTGGATTTGATGTGTTCAAAGTTTTCAACTTGATAGTGTCCTACAAGTTAGAAAAACTAGAGCACGATTATGATGAACGATCAAGACAAAGCACTACTAACCAAGATTAGAATTCTAAATCCAACTGACTCGTAAATAGTACTTTTCTAAGTAGCTGAAAGCCTGAAACTGGTTTTACTCTAAAAGTCAGTAGAACAAACATAAACAAAGTAGGAGTAAACTATTTTTAATGGCTTTAAGAAATTGAATATTTACTAAGAAACTCAGATCCAGATATGAATACATTTTGCAGGAAGCTAAAAGAGAACCCTTAAGAAATGTCCCGTTAATTGCGGTTGGAGTCTTTAAAAGAAGTAGAGTAGATTTGATTTGGCAAAAAGGAGAAAACTTTACAACGTATTTTTGACGGAAATCTCAATGAAAAATCAAAAAAGCTGGCGAGAAAAAGCAAAAAAGGTAAACAGAGAAGTACAGACATGGGATCTAAGCTTGGATTCAAGAATGGCTCAGAAAACAGAAAACACTTACCAAAGACAAACAGCTCAAACTGCCCAAAATAAGACCGCTTTCAAAGAATGAAAGAAGGAGAAGCAAATGTGCAGCTATCTATCCCTGCTCTTGACCTCTTGAGAGAGAGCCGTGAAAGATTTTTTTTATCAGTTATTAAGCTGCTGCAGATTAAAAATGTTGAGGACAAACAAAAAAGAGTACGGTAAAGTTGAATAAATAAAAAGTGACTGTGATGTTGAGATCTTATGGGAGGAGAGAGAGAAAGAGATGTCTGTCTCTGTGTTTCTGCCTCGGTTTCAGACAGACACTGCTCGTGATTGGTTAGTACTTTGTACACGTCCGCCTAACGCGGCATTTAAATCTCTCTCTCTCTCTTTTCACTAAGTTACTACTTTAATCTCTTTGTTTAAATGAATCTCTACCTTTTGTATTTGTCAAGTTGATTCATGATATCTTCTCTCTCTCCCAAACAATTTGCATAAATATCAAGCGAACTTGGATTTGGAGTCTTATATTTCATCGGATACAAGATTTGGAATCTTTTTTCAAACAAAAAAGATCTCGTTCCTGATAATGACGATTTTAAAGGATTTATTGGGTTTTTGTAGTTCTCTTCTTTTAAGTGTGGCGAATTTTCCAAGAAATCTATACTCTCTACTAGCGGCGTCCTGTTCATATGGTAAAGAAATAGAGACAACCCTGCTATTAAAAGTAATTTGTATATCTGTAAATAATTTAGGCTTGACATACGATGAAAGTACAGTAGCAAGTAGAAGCATTCTGGTTGAGCAGAGACACTTTACGCATGCTACACTACAGCTGACTTATTTCTTCCCAGAGACCTGTATTAAACAACTATCAATATATATAAGCAGGGGCGGCCTTGTTATCCAAATTTTTAAACATACGCCAAGATGCAAACCTTGATCATCTTGTCTTCTTCACAATTCACAACAACATACAGTTTGCTGGTTTGGTTGCGAGGAAGCAAATATCATTTATGATTAATTTAACAAAGAAAAAAACATCAGCGTGCTGAACATAATCTTTGTTCAAAGAAGAGGATAAGAGAAAAAAGAAACAAAATAGAGTTTATAGGTATAATTGTAAAACGGACTGACTAATTAAAGTTGCACTAAACTTGGGACATAAGAGCACACAAGTGGGTAACATAATTTGTCTGGAGATTCTCCTAGATCCGCTTCTTTCAAGGATCCATCCACTCCAACGATATAAGCTACGTTGCAAGTAGGGTTCATCAAACGGTCATTCTCTTTATCAAAAACCACAGCAACTTCCTTCTCTTCGTCAATGAAGAAAGTCCCAGCTGACCACGGAAACTGAAACACAGGGCCAATGAGTTGTCTAATATCCGCTGCTAAGAACAAGTTGTTGCTCCACGAGACCTCGGTGGGCTCAATCTTAGTAGTAATCCAGATCTCAATCACTAATGTATCATACCGCTGAAATAACACCGCAAGCTGTTCTTCTCTTACATTAGATAGAGTCAGAGTATCTTCAGGACACCAGTCAATCTTAGGCGGCAGAGGCAAACGCGGCCCAAATCTCTCTCTTGTGAAATCAAAACAAACTAAGAAGCTATCGTTTGCTGTAGGCTTCTCTTTAGCAAACCAGTACGTGTTTCCCTTGAGAGACACGCCACGGTCATAATAATCTATCATCCAGTCCGGAGAGACATCAAGAAACCTCCACAAATCCGAGTTGAGATGGTATATTTTGAACTCAACAAAAGCATCGATTTCACCAAAATCAATAAATCTCAGGACTTTGAAGTCTTTGCTGTTCTGGTCGTATCCAAGAGCATATCTATACCTGTCCAATCTGTAAAAATCATGTGTGGGTACAATCCACCGGGTGTGTCCCCAGTACGGGTTCCAAACCACGAGCGTATAGTTGTCTTGGGAGATACATAAGAGTAAACCATGGCAGTGAAAAACTTGATATACATCAATTTGATGAGAATCGTCTAGGCTAATAAGTTTAGCTTCACGTTTTATACAAGATTCAATGTCGTTGTGAAGATTGACTGTCATCAGATGAAGCCTAAAGTCCATCATCATGACCACCATGGCAAACTCCTTTGATCGACCAATGTGCTTCTTTGCGAACGAGAAACCTTTGGTTAAAATATTCCATCTTTTGCAAGTAGTTCGAATTTTTCTCAAAGAGGTTAGTGGAACCCTAATGAGCACCTCCTCTGCCAAATCCTTTGGAAGATCCGCAACATCCTTGGACATGTGTTCCTTAATCGTGTTTTGTATGGATGTCAAATTATATATTGGTTTAAGTGCTAATATTTGTATGGATGTCGAATTATGTATTGGTTTAAGTCCTACTAAATTGGGTTCCAAGCCCAAAAGGCCCAAACAATAGAAATTGTAGCCTTTGCGCTAAAAGTGTCAGTCGACTATATCAAATCCATTAAAAGATTCATAAAGTTTTCAACCTAAAAGCTTATTATAGTACATATTAATATTACACTACATGCATAATTTAAAAAATTAAGAATGCAATGCATCATCCCATTAATCAAACAATATAATAAAATTCGGTGAGACGAAAAGATATAACTCGACGGGACCCACTTGTCTAAAGATAAGCCGATTGGGTAAGCCTCTGTCTGATCCTTTCGTCTCTCTGTGTCTCCCATTGACCTCTAACTTCTCTCCGGCGCGGCGATCCCCAGTTCAGACCACCGCCGGAAAAGCCTATGGCATCATTACACGACACCCTCACCTACTGGCTCGTGAAGCACCCGAGCATAGCCAGTTTCACGTGGACCGAAGGTGAAACTCTTGGCTCCACCGTCTTCTTCGTCTCCGTCGTAGTCTCCGTCTACCTCACCGCCACATTCCTCCTCCGATCCGCCATCGACTCAATCCCATCCCTCGGTCCTCGAATTCTCAAACCAATCACAGCCGTCCACAGCCTCGTCCTCTGCCTCCTCTCCTTAATCATGGCCGTCGGTTGCACTCTCTCCGTCATCACAACGTCAGATCCGACGGCGCGTTTATTCCACGCGATCTGTTTCCCCGTCGACGTGAAACCTAACGGAGCGCTCTTCTTCTGGGCGCAAGTCTTCTACCTCTCGAAGATCCTCGAGTTCGGAGACACGATACTCATCATACTCGGCAAATCAATCCAACGGCTCTCTTTCCTCCACGTGTACCACCACGCGACGGTCGTGGTCATGTGCTTCCTCTGGCTCCGTACACGTCAGTCCATGTTTCCCGTTGCGCTCGTGACGAACTCGACTGTCCACGTCATCATGTACGGTTACTACTTCCTCTGCGCCGTCGGGTCGAGGCCGAGGTGGAAGCGGCTCGTGACGGATTTTCAGATTGTTCAGTTTCTTTTCAGCTTCGCGTTGTCCGGTTGGATGCTCCGAGAGCATTTCTTCGGGTCGGGCTGCTCCGGGATTTGGGGATGGTGTTTCAACGCTGCGTTTAATGCCTCTCTTTTGGCTCTCTTCTTCAACTTCCATTCCAACAACTACGCCCAAAATAATACTCCCAGGAGAGACAGAGAGGCAACAAAACGCGATTAGATACATTTTACTTGTCTTTTCTTTTGTTCTTGTTGATTAGTTTGGAGTTTTGGTCTTTGTTACTGTACTACTCATTGTTTCAAATTTCTTTATGAATAAAGATGACAAAAATATATCGAAATGTGATTTCTTATATTGACAAGGACTCTCTCTGTTTTTGAGGATACATACATCCACCAACCAAATTTCTTTTTTAAGTGTTCAACACTGAGATTAGTAGAAGTCTATAACTGGTTCTTTGTGAAAAGTGAAAACAAGCCATATGCAAAAGGCCTGTTTTTACAAATGTTTCAGTTGTTTTTGTTGAAGTCCGACCCAAATGGGTTCGAAGCCCAACAGGCCGAAACACAAAGATTGTAGTCTATTTATCTTTTAGAAATGGCACTTTTTAGAGTTTTCGAATTTGGCCCCGCATAAATCGTCAGCCCAAATTCATAAAACAACTTAACTCAACTCTACACTCTGACAAGGGTAACTTATGATTAGACATGCAAACAAACAAAAAAAGTATGGCGAAAATGTTTCAATAAAAAGTTAATGCTTAATTTAATTACTACGGCCTTCAAACGTACATAAAGCAACTAGGGGTTGGTAAAATACCTAAATCAAACAAAATGAACCAATCCGAATCCAAACTGACACATAATAACTTGCATGGTATAGCTGATTTATATTATAACTGTACTGTACTTTTGGATCTAATTTCACCGAACTACAAAAATAACCGAAATGTGAATTTTAAACTGAAGTATGATTTGGTTCTCATATATATTATCGGTTTCAAACCAGACCGTATTTTGATTCGGTTCTCAATTTGCGATATACACCGAAATTACCAAACGAACTGACCCGATTACATAAATGCAAAGACCTCAGAGCAGCTATATGTATGTTATCATCGTCGAGCATCGACTTTTTATCAAATCCTTTAAAAATTCTGACATGAAATTATTTCTCAATCTAGAATGAAGAAAGTAAATGATGCATTCTTTATGATATTACTTTCCAATGTTATGCATGACTAAAAAAGTTGATGATACATTCTTTACGATATTACCTTCCCACGTTATGCATAATTAAAACGATGATGCATTCTTTACGATATTACCTTGCCACGTTATGGATAATAAAAGCACTAGCATTTGCAATGCATTAATCATATCCCATGACTTTAAATTATATAATACGATTCCAGTTGAATACAGTAAGCCAATTGGGTAGCCTCTGATCATTTCGTCTCTCTCCCATCCCATCTCTTCTAACATCTCCTAAGGTCAGACCAGCACCGGGAAAGCGGAGACGCGTGAAAGCCGGCGACGCAATGGCATCAGTTTACTCCATGTACATGTTCCAAGATTCACGACCCAATGGCATCTGGTTCACGCAATGACATCGACTTTCATTAATGAAAGAAGATCTTCAAATTTAAATGTGTGTATATATACAGTGTCACCTCTCTCTATCTCTCTCTCTATTTACCATATCCTCAAACTTCAGTTCCTCCAATTTGGTCGGAGGATGGCATCGGTTTACTCCACCCTAACCTACTGGCTCGTGAACCACCCTAACATTGCCAATTTTACGTGGACCGAAGGTGAAACTCTTGGCTCCACCGTCTTCTTCGTCTCCGTCGTAGTCTCCCTTTACCTCTCGGCCACATTCTTCCTCCGATATGCTATCGTTTCACTCCCCTCACTCGGTCCCCGAATTCTCAAACCAATCACAGCCGTCCACAGCCTCATCCTCTGCCTTCTCTCCCTAATCATGGCCGTCGGTTGCACTCTCTCCGTAACCTCAGACCCGACAGCGCGTTTATTCCACGCGGTATGTTTCCCCGTCGACGTGAAACCTAAAGGTCCGGTTTTCTTCTGGGGTCAAGTCTTTTATCTCTCGAAGATCCTCGAGTTCGGAGACACAGCCATCATCATACTCGGCAAAGCATACCACCGGCTCTCGTTCCTCCACGTCTACCACCACGCGACGGTTGTGGTCATGTGCTTCATCTGGCTCCGAACCCGCCAATCGATGTTTCCCGTTGGGCTCGTGACTAACTCAACGGTCCACGTAGTCATGTACGGTTACTACTTCCTCTGCGCCGTCGGGTGGAGGCCGAAGTGGAAGAGGCTGGTAACGGATATTCAGGTTGTGCAGTTTGTTTTCGGCTTTGGATTATCCAGTTTGATGTTCCCAGAGCATTTCTTCGGGTCGGGTTGCTCCGGGGTTTGGGGTTGTTGTTTTACCGGTGCGTTTAATGCGTCTCTCTTGGTTCTCTTCTTCAACTTCCGGTCCAAGAACTATGTGAACAAGACAAAACTAGAGATTTGGGCAAGAAAACAATTAGATTATTATTTTCCAAAAGAAATGATTAACGCTGTGGGCAAAAAAGCGATTAGATTAGTATTATCCAAAAGAAATGATTAAATTGTTGAATTATATTCTGGAGTTTCTTCTCTTCCTATGTGTTATTGTTACTGGAAAATGTTGGGGTAGTTTGAAACTCTATGTTTTACCATGAATAAGATGACAAAAACAAATTAGAAAATGTCACGTAAATCATGAAATGGTTCCATCGTCTGAATCTTAGATTTGCATAGATCTTTCTAAGATTTACAGCATTCGCTAACCAACGTCTTTTAATTTTTAACATCTCTATATGCTGTATCTGTCTTATATACAATCACATTTCCCCATTTCTAGTTCGTAGTCTAGATTGGCCGTAGTTGGTTTTTAAATTTTTTACATAACGGGTTGCCATAAACGATAAAATTCTCAATACGTTACAAACTAACTCTCCATAATACAACAAGAAAATGAGGATAAATAAAGTAAAATAAGAATTCAAGAAACTCCCGCCAACAAATATCATCAGAAGCTTCATCTGTCTCATTTGGTGGATCCATTCAATAACCAAAAAATTTTGGGATGAATTGTGATTTTCTTAGTCTTGACTTTTTTTAAGGTTCATCAACCCCTGGTCGTATTAAAGCCGCTTCAACCTCTGTCTCGATAACCCCATTCCCTTGTCTCTCAGACAATGGTGTAGGGACCACGGTTTCAAGAGCCGCTGCTGCTACAATGTCTGGGTTCACGACAGACTCAACTGGTGGTTTAATATCAAACCCAGAAACACGCGGTGGCCTATCCCGTCTTTCATAGACCGGGCTTGGACTACGGCTATAGCTTCTGCTCCGGTTATGACAGCCACGATCACGGCTATGCCTAGGGCTACGACTCCTTGAGCGTGACCAGCTCCTGCTACGGCTACAGCTACGGCTATAGCTCCTGCTCCGGCTTCGGCTATAGCTACGGCGTTGTGGCCGAACCAAATCAGGACTTCTGCTACGGCTTCTACCTCTTCTGTTATCAAATCGTCCACCACCACGACCAAAACCTCTACCACCACCACCACGACCAAAGCCTCTACCACCACCACCACTACCAAAGCCTCGGCTATCCATATTATTATTGCCAAACCGACCAAATCTGCCTCTACCCATATTCATATGACTAGCATCAGGGCCAGCGAAACCCCGACCCCGATTCCCACCATATCCAAATGAGTCATCTCTCATTCCAAATCCGCCACTACGGCCATCAAACCCACCACCACGCCCAGCTGCAGAATCCCAACGGCTACCACCACCGCCAGAGTCAAAACGGTTTACCATGCCTCTTCGGTCCTGGTTAAAACCTGGACCATCACCACCACCACCACCACCACGCATTGCAATGTCCCTAACCTGAGGCGGTACCTGCTGGTTTGCTCCTTCGAGGACTTTGATCAGATCAGGCGCGTATTTCCAATCTTGCTCAGTAAAGAAAGTGAATGCAACCCCAGTTGCACCAGCTCGACCAGTTCTTCCAATACGGTGGACATAGTCTTCAACACCGGTTGGAAAATCGTAGTTGATCACAACTCTGTAGTGGTATATAACACAATCAAAAGTAAGGAAAGAATCTTGATAAAAACAAGCAAAGAGATATATACATGAATCATTATAACAAACCTTATGTCTTTTATATCGAGTCCCCGGGCAGCAACGTCCGTAGCTATCAACACACACGACTTCCCGCTGCGGAACTGGTTAAGTACCCAATCTCTCTCACCTTGAGACTTGTCTCCATGGATTACAACAGCGCCAAAATTACGTCCTACACTGCGTGCGAGATGGTCACAAAGCCTCTTCGTAGAACAGAATATTATAACTTTTGAACCTCGTTCTTGCGACCTAAGGATTTGCTCCAAACGCCTCTCTTTCTCCATTTGTGGGACAACTTCAACATACTGAGTTAAAAAGTATGGATAGATCAGTAACCTCATCACCAATTTATGTGGAAGGATGTTTAAAGAGTGATATTTAATATAGTTTAGATGATCATCACCTGCGTTATCGCCTTGTTTGCAGCCAACTCATCCACGCTGCCTATGTTAACTTGGACAGGGTTCACCAGAAGATCGCTTGCAATTTTTCTCACTTCTTTTGGCCAAGTTGCAGTGTACATAAGAGTCTGTCTCCGAGGAGGTATTTCATTTACAATCTTACGAATTTGTGGTTCAAAACCCATGTCAAGCATTCGGTCTGCCTCGTCAAGCACAAGAAGGGAAATTTGCTGGAAATCAATCTTCTTCATCTCCAGTATATCATTTAGACGCCCAGGAGTTGCCACCACAATATCAGCTCCTCGTTCCAATTCTTTCAATTGGGGACCCTTTGGAGCTCCACCATACAAACACTGATAACCAAGATATAGATAAGTATCCAAACAAACAAAACAAAAACAAACAGGGAAAGCTCTATCAGCCAGGATGACAAATGTCAAAGAGACTCAAATAACACTCACAGTGCATGATATTCTGGAAGAGCGGCCAAACCTGAGGGCTTCATCTTGTATTTGTGTAGCTAGCTCCCGAGTAGGAGCTAAGATCAAAACTGTGGGGCCGCATCGGGAGTCATTACGACAATGCCTAAGAAGAATGAAGGCAGGGATCAAGTATCCCAACGTTTTACCAGAACCAGTTTTTGCAATTGCAACTATATCCCTGCTCTGCAGAGCAATTGGCCATGTTTGAGCCTGGATCGGTGTTGGGGATGGAAATCCAGCAGAAAGCAACTGAAAGAAAAAGTTACAAATATTAACACAAAATTTGTATGAAGAACCGTCGCCGCTAATAAAGCTCATACTAAAACTTACCTCTCTAAGTATTTCAGGTGGGAGACCACTAGATTCAAATGTGATGAATGGTGCTGGAATGTTCTCACCCTGCATATCAACGATAGCTTCTCAAAGACGGCATACAAATCAGTGGGGATGAGAAAGTGCAGGATTTAACACTATTTTCAAATGCTATTACTTTTTCCAGTTGAAGTTCGTCCAATCCCACATTCTCAGTAGAGTTTATGGACAAACATTCACTGAAACAACAATTGCAAAATATTACAGCACATTACAGCTACAAAAAGAAATAACTGCCACATTAAGCAAAGCGATCCAAGAAATATGAACATACACTTGTTGAGACTTCATGTTGTTTTCGGTAGATTTCAACCGGCGAGAGATGGGGAACATCAGAAGGTGGGATAAAATGAGGCCTCGCTAAGGATTTATTTGGAAAAGCGGGACCAGCGTGTCCATATGTTCCATGCCCTGTTTGTCCCATGGCGGGATCAGCATTTGGAGGTGAACCGCCACCTATCCTTACATCCTGCATAGCAATTTATTTGTTCTTCAGTGAGAAACGACTGTGAGCCAGAAATATTTCATAAGATAAATAGAAAAGGTGATAATATGCAGCAAACCTTAGGCATTGCGGAAGGATGAAGCGGTTGGGCCCCCCTGACCGGCCCTTCCATTCTCGTGCTAACGTATGAGTCACTCCCAGGTCTAGATTGTAGATTATTCTCATAAGTATTGTTTGATCGGAAAGGGGAAGCATGAGACTTCTGGTGCAACATCTGTTCCACGTGATTTGGAGGCCTAGGTCCAAGTTGTTGGTGAACCGGATTAGCCCCTGGCTGTTGAAACTGTGTGACTACAGCAGGATGTTGACTGTGTGCTTGAGGTCCATTGTATTGCTGAGCTAGAGCCAAGTTTGCATTTGTTCTTTGTGATGCTGCCTTAGCCTCAAAGGGGATACTGTGAGATGGCGAACCCTCAGTATTTTGGAAATGGGATTGAGAAAACCCAGTTTTCTTACCCCCATGGAACTCCTCCCCATCCCTCTTTGGCGCCAATGAGTTGTACTCTTGCTGGCTCGGAAACTGCTGACCCTGGGGACCAACCTGAGGTGTCTGATTGGAATTTTGAAGCCCTTGTGGTTGCATGTAAGGCCGATAACCCATGTACGGTTGTTGTGAATGTGCATACTGATAACTCAGCTGCTGAGGCATCTGTGAATGCTGGTTCTGCATTACTTGCTGCTGCTGCTGCGGCGGCGTTGGCTGATACGTCTGGAGAGAAGGATGACCATGTTGCTGCTGCGGCGCCATTTGTCCCTGTTGTTGGGAAAACTGTTGACCTGATTGCTGAGGCATTTGTTGGCCCGGATGTTGTTGCTGCTGCATCATTTGGGGCCTGACATGTTGGGATGGGAATTGCTGTGGCTGTTGTTGTAAACCAGGCTGCTGAGACACATGACCAACTGGTTTTGCTTGGTCGGGCTGAGCTTGGTGGCCTTGTCCTGCAGAAGGCATAGGAATTTGAGCAAGCTTCGGTGTTGTAGAAGAGTGCGGAGGACCGCCAGCTGGCAACGGTGGAGGTGGTGCAGAAGGTCTTTCGTATTGAGTGATGTTCGTTTCAGGATTCCAGTAATAAAGAATGCCAGTGCTTCCATCAATAAGTCCTTTCCATGGTTTGGGAAGAGTTGGATCTTCTGGAGCATATCTTGGACCAGCAGAAGCTGGAGCTGCTTCTGACGTGGCCATATGCAAAGGCTCTGCAAGCAAGCAAAGAAACTCTTATGTTAGCATCCAAAAAGCTTTGCTATAAAAGATATTATCTTCCAGATTTCCAATTCACCCTAAGCTTTCACACTATCAAAGGCTAAATCCCCACATGATTCATCATCAAAGAGATAGTCAAGCTAATAGGGTCACGTGCACAAATCAAACCATTCAACAACCAACTACGAGAGACCTTAACATAGACATGGAAACCCAGCGAATTAAGCAACTTGAAAAACAAATTTTATAAGGTGAAAAAAACTCCCCAAGACGATTTAGAGTTTGAGGCACTTACGATGAAACAGAACCGGCGCCCCCTGTGCGACACAAAGAGTACAAATTTCTCCGGTGTGAAACAGAAAGGACGAAGAACGTCGCTGAGAGACTATAGCAGAGACTCAGGCTGGGTTCGGCGTATTGATGGAGAGAAGTGAGGCTGGGGATTCACAAAAGAGAGAAGCAAGCGTGACGAAGAGCAGCCACACGACGTCGTAATGGAGAATTCTTTATACGACGCCGTCCTACATTATTTTGGGTAAATCATTTTTACTTTGGCCCAACACAAAATTATTTGTTGTTATTTGTTAATGCCCAATTTTATCAGCCTCTGTTACAGAACTAAACCGATCTAGAAATAATTGAACCAATGACAAATAACAAAAATGTCTGTCATAATTGAACGAATGATAAAACACTTATTGAAGAGTGTCCTAGATCTGATTGGTTCAATAACATTTATGACATTTGAACCAGTTGGAATTTAAGGACATTCTTCTATAACTGTTTTATATCAAATAAATAAACCAATAAATCAGATTGCATTTAACATATACGAAAGGTTTTGAATCAAAATGAACTCAAGTCGTTGTCGGACAAAAAAAAAAATGAAGTCCAAGTCACTCAGGGAGATAACTCACTTGAGAAAAACTCCATATATGAATTTCGAATCAAGAAAGTATGGTCTTTGTATATTAAAGAAACTAAAACTATAATGAACTGAGTAAAATTAGCTCGGGTCGTCTACCATTAATATGTCAAAGCTTTCTTCGCTAGCCTGAGTTGGGAGATTTTCTCTCAGGGAAAAGGCTCTGTGAATCTCCAAGGCGAGACAAAGTGCAAGTAAGCATAAGTATTTCCATGCAAGTTGTTGTCATTGCCCATTTTCATTGGCATCCTTCAATCAGAACTAAACCGATTCAAAAATAATTGAACCGGTGACGAATATCAAATTACCAATCTAAGTCTAACACATTATTCAACAACTGTTTTTGCTTAGTTTTTCGGATACAAGACAGAGAGATTGCACCGAACAAATACATAAGGTTTTGAATCAAATAAGATCAAGTCAGAGGAGATTAACTCGCCTAGAAAGATCTCCATATCTGAGTTTCGAATCAAGAAAGCATAAATGAGAGAAATAATGTATGTACATTAAACTGAAAAACAGTGATCTGAGTAAAGTAGATCCTTCGTCTACCATTATATGTCAAAGCTTTCTTCACTAGCCTGACTTGGGAGATTCTCTCAGGGCAAAGGCTCTTGTGAATCTCCAAGGCGAGACAAGTGCAAGTAAGCATCAGTCCCTGCAAATTTTGAACATCACACATAAATCAAAACTGACTTTTTTCTCACCAGTGACCTTTAACCTGAAGCTGATTGAGATATCCATGTCCAGAGAGACTTCAATGAATATGATCTAAAATTATGAAATGGAACAAGTATTTGACTCACCGTATCCTTCCATGGATATGATCTGCAAATCTCCACCAAAATATCGAGCATACAAGCGACTAATTGGCAGACCATAACCGTAACCAGCCATAGTCACGGGAACATCAGCTGTTCCCAAATCCATTTCCTCTTCAAGCGGGTTTCTTGCGGTGCTGTAAAGATAGGTGAATATTTTTGGGAGACCACTTCTCGGAATACCTCCACCTTCATCTGAAACCTATTAGATTCACCCAAAACGATGCTTGGCTCAGAACGATGCAACAAATAAATCAAAATGCCTTGCAGAAAAGAGAAAAAGCAGAGGAAAAGAACAAACCTTTATTGTAACATCTTCGATTCCGTCAGCAACTATAATGCGGATTGGTGGTGCAACTCGATCGGAATCAACAAATCGCTCTTGGACAGCACGCAGAGAGTTCTTGACAAGCTCATACACCATAAGATGCAAATGGGTTGGAACATACCTACAAAAAGGATTAGAAAAAGACATGAGTTTGGCCATGTAAAAACAAAAGCTTCAGAATGAATCCAATAAGAAAAGAAGCGATCAACTTGAAAAAACTCACGGAAAGGTGAAACTTGGATCCCCATATATGTTTATCTCCGGAGCAGAACCATACTCTCGGAAACAAATGGAGCGGGCATCTTCACTGGCATTCCTCGCTACCTCCATAGGAGACATCTTGGTGTGTATGTAACCAACAGTATGAAGTGGTGGATTTGGATTATGCAACTCAACATGCTGCCCTGAGAATTTCATGATAACCTCAAACAGTATTAATTAACACAGCAACAAAACAGCAAACGAAACAAAATCCAGTAGGACGACAATCCAAGAGCTTACCAATAAGCATACGGATCCCTATTCGGGACAAGTAGAAGCGGTCGAGAAACTGATGAATCTCATCAAGATTTTCGTAGAAACTCAAGCCTTTCTTGAGCTGGTTAACACCGAGAGCCATCATGGGAACCACGTTGTTGTGCCTTACTTTAACGGCCTTAATCATCTGAGTGAATTCTTTCTCGTCAGCCGTATCCTTGATCTCAGGAAACGCTCTCATATCCCTGAACGATTCCACATACCAATCCCTTACCTACACAAAACACCAATGATCATTTCACAAAAGCTATTTAAAATTGCCAAATCTTTATGTCATTCCAGAGAGATTTGCATGTTCTAAGGCTTCTCTTTCACTGTAGCACAAACATTAAAAGCCTTTTGCATAATAAAATACTCACAACGAATCTTATCTTATATCGAATTCCAGCAAAAGCGATTCGGATAGAAGGCAAACGTACCTTGAGGACGGCAGGTTTCTCGGAGAGACCGTAAGGGAGGGTCTCGAGTTCGATCGCTCGCCTAGCGACCCGAATCGGGAGCTCCTTGTGGAGAAACTGGGCGGAGATCAAGAGGTTCCTCTCAGTAGGGGTGGAACCGAACTCCATCATGTACCTGAGGCTAACACCCGTCTGCTTCATGCATCCCCATTTGTGAACATCCTCGATCAAGCTCTTCGGAAACATCTCGCACGCTTTCTTCACCGCCATCTACCAAATCAACTCACGTCCTTCTCTCCTCCTTCGCTCCCCACCGTTATCATCCACTGCACGATGCCTCGCAGATGATTGGACATCCAGAAATACACTCACGATTGGCTTTTCAGGAACCGGCTAATCACGTACACTAATTCTATGGGATGATGCTAAATTAATTTCATTTACTAAAATCTAAATAGGTTGCTTCCTTTTCCCCGCTAATTCCATGGATTAGGATTTTACTATTACGAGTGATCGTGTGGTCGTACCTGTCTTTCCTTTAATATATAATTACTATATTTTACAGTATTTGCCTTTTTCAGATTCAAGTTTTTTTTTATTTATTTATATATATATACCAAAATTATATAAGAAAAAAGGGAAGGATTGATTGATTGACACACAATTTGCAACAAACCAAAAAAAACTATTTCGAAAAAGTTATAGTATCAAATAGCCTGATCAAATTAAATCAGTTTTAAAACAAAAAAGTTGATGAACAAAAAGAAAAGAATCTTCGACAAAGTTAAAAAAAGAGGATGTGCATCTTAAATAGCATTAAAAATGACCTCCCCTATCCACAACATGGCTAAAATCCACCGTATGTAAACAACGTGTCGTTCCGTTTATTTGTAGATGAGTGATGTGTCGTCTTGTATTTTAAAAAACTATACGGTTTGCATTATACAGATATGATGAAAACAATGCCTAGTCATATCTATATTCTCTCTTATCTAAAGAAGAAGTGTACAGTCCAAAAGGCTTCTGGCCCGTTCTTCTATTATAAGCCCAACATTTCATTCTTTTGTTTTTTTTTCTTCTACCAGCAATCCAGCATTGCAGTATAAATGGGTTAAATCAAGATTATACACAACGTAATTAACACAAATCACGAAATTACATATCCTGATCACTTAAATCTGATAAAGTGTTTCCTATTACAATATTAATTTTTAATAGCAGTAGTATGGTCAAATGTGAGAAGGGTTTACAATTATAAAATTAAATTTTTGGTACTATGGTTAAGTAATTACTAATTATATAACCCCCCCCCCCCCCCTCTCCCGCCCCTTCTAAGTTGTTACTATAAATAAACAATCATGTTAGAGAAATATTTCGCTTTGTAGTTTTATCGTCTACTAAATGATTAATTCCCTAAAATTAATATAGGATAATATAATTAACTCATCCCACGTAACCAAGTTTTGCAGGTAACAAAATGTTGGGCCAAAATTCATAAGCATGCCTCGATGTAGAGAAGTCGAAATTTGAAAGTGTTGTTTATTTTGGAACAGCAAAACTACAAAAGAGTTGGTATTTGACTTCAACATCTATCTTACCAACTTCCCCGAATCTCGGTGGCTAATTTGTTTTCCTAAACCAGCGACGTTTGCATATCTCATATATTGACTTCAATTACTATATTCATATTTCGTTACTTCTCCATATGCATGAGTTCTTCTTTGACTTGTTCGCTTCACTCTATTTCTATTGTTTTTCCCCGGTACGAGGATTTATCTTCCCCGAAATTCATATTAACACTCGAATCCCATCCATCGTGAGAATTTCCCCGCATCAAAACGAAGAATGTTCTACATAAATTTCGAAAAATAAAAAATAAATACCAGTTTGGTTTTTGGTTATTTTCATTGACGGTTGATGAACACGCATATCACACAACTTCCTTAGGCCTTCGCCACTTGGCTTTCAGGGAAATAATTAAATCCCGGTATTAGATATGGGCTTTGCTTCGACCACAAATTTGAAATAAAACTGGGTTCTCATTGAAGTTTACTTTTTTTATGGTTAAACTCTTCTTTGACTAATAACTCGTAATTGGCTCTATAACTACTAGATGGAAGTACTAATCTATAATATTGAATATTTGACTTCTCATTAAACATATGTAAACGAGTAAGCCACCACGTAATTAGGACCAAGAAAATCGTATAAAATCTCATATTCAACCATGTTCATGACTTTTTAATCATCATGTAAGAGAAAGTGATTTAGTTAGAGAAATCACTTACTAATGACAGTTAAATAATGTTAAAAGTACATTAGTTTATTACATTATGAGCTTTGAGCAAAGCTTCCGTTGTTGACTTGTCAACAAAGATAAGAGACTCTAAAACGCACGAGTGGGTTGTGATTACTCGAAGAGGTCTTTGACTAATTTGACCGGATGACACGTCAAATTTAGTATTCTATATCTAATTGAATACGAGTCAAAATCTAACAAACAATTTGAATATTTTTTGACTTCTCGGATTTTGGTTCTTTTAAATATCCGACATGCATATTATTCATTAAAAAATGCTCCTAATAGGTTCAATCCGATATGGATATATATTGTCGAGTCTCGGATATCTCACGTGTGCGTTTATGTTTATTTCCTCTATACGTCGTAAGCGGGAAGAGACTACTTGGTCTGTCCGTATTGAAGTTTGAGCTGTATGGGCTTATGTACTTATAGGGAAATGATTGGATATTTACAATTTCTCGAGTAAACCCAGTTTTAATTTATCCTAAATCCAAACTATATTATACAATCTATAATCCTCGGTATATATGTACTCTTGATCAAACATGAATGGAAAATGAAAGCACAATTCACTAATTGCTAATTACCACTTGATGGTTTATTTTATAGTAATCCCAGTTGAGAGAACAAATATTCACACATCTTATTGATGTTTTCACACTCTCATCATCATTGTTTAAAAACCATCTTATATAGTTTTTTTTTTGTCGATAGCCATCTTACATGATATCATAAGATATCATTTTAAAAATGGGGCAAAATTATGCATAATGAAAAAAGCGAAATTAAAGCAATCCCAAGTGACAAAAAATTGGGTTAACGACAAAAATGTCTCTCTTTAAACAAACAGCATGTTTCTTTTGCGAAGCATAGAGAGAAAAGATGAGAGAAAAAGTAATAATAATTAACAAAGCACTTGTGTTCTCCACTTTGGAGGAAACCAAATTGCTTAAAATACAAGTTTGAAGCTTCTTATAACTCTAAATACTACTTTATGTTCCCTGTTAGCTTGGTTTTATTTCATATTATATATAACTCCACATTTTTGCTTTCACATTTAACATTTCGCCTTGCTGAAAAAGTATTTTACATTCCGTCTTCTCTTTAATTATAAATTTCAGCAGGAACGTGCATGGGCCAATAAATTCATATATGAGATCATATGAAGTAAACTGAGGTTAATTAGTATTCCAACAAGAAATTTCACAAACACTGTACATGTTTTATGTAAAGCATAGCAACTCTTGACTATATAAGCCATCCTATATATATGTCCTCACTGAATAAAAGAAGCAATATATTGTTGCCATTATCTCTTTTTGTTGGATGGTTTGCTGTTCAGGAGAACACAGAAATTATGTCAATCAAAATGGAGATCACGAAAATGTAAAATTTTCTACGATCACATATACATATAAGAACATTATCCTGCAAGTCAATTATTTATAACAAATCGCTCATAAAATGTAACGACTGACGATGAAAATTACTAGTTACATATACAGGCGATGTAATTTTTCCACCCTCATATGTACATGTACGTACTAGCAACATATATTAACAAATGAAGAGTCCTATATAACTTTTTTTGAGATCCACTACTACCAATCTACCATTATGGCATTATCTAAGATTTGGGGTATCACATAACGTTTTGCTCAAATCATTGGTCTCATTTTACTTTGGCGGTTAACCCATTATTAACCCAAGACTCTTTCACTATTTCCGAAACTCTTAAACGATTGAAAATTAGTACTACTAGCTAGTGATTTGGATGACTCTTTTCACAGGGAGATATCGGAGTACAGATGTAATTAATATTATTACTTTTTCAGCATGAATATATTTAGCTATTTTACGTTGTAAACAGGTTTACACCTAGTTTTTTTTTTTTTTTACTAACCTTTGTCGTCCAACCAGTTCATTTTAGTTTCGCCAATTCTTTTTTTTTTTTCACACAAACTGTTGCAACTCAACAAGAACCTCTTAACTAAGAAGGGTCTAACTAGAAATCAACAGGAGTACGTTTTGACGATCAACCCATTTGTAAGTGAACGTTTGTACAGTTTAGAATTTATGTTGATTGGAGATAGTGGGAATTTTAAAACATGTTTTAGTCTCCTGGTTCAACATGAAGAATCGTCTTTCTATCGGATATATATTTCTAGATGAAGACTTAATCGTTTCCTATTTCAAGCAATAATAGTTTATTGTATTTGAAAGCACATTAAATAAAAGCTTGCACTTTTTAACAATTTGTCCGCGATGCTTCATTATATTATCAGACCTCAAAATTCCTTCTAGATTTGGTTTCAACATTGTCAGTTTCATCATCATTAGGTCATTCTTCTCTGTATGTTATTTACAATACTAACTTTGTCCTGAATATTGTTTAATTTTGTGTATTCTATGTGCTCCTTGATAAATATGTAGCAATTCTTTCTTTATACTAAATTATTGTTACAAATAAAACATAAAAAGAGCAACCAGATTTTAAATATATCGGAATGTGAATCCGCCGATAGTGGTGCATTTCAAAAAGCAATAATAATAATCAACAAAAAATGAGAAGTACGTAGTTGTTCAAACTTCAAAGTAAGTAATATAATTGTCAAAATGAGTCGTTTATTTAGTCCACTTCAAATCAATTGATAATGGAATTTTACTTCCCTACACCCTACACATTTTCAACACAATTGTTTATTCTAAATTAACTGTCATTAATTGAACTTCTTATTTTGCGGCCTTCAATCCAATTGAGTCATACCCTGATTTTTACAAGCGTGACTAGCGGAGATTTTTCATCAGTTTAAATGTCCAAAACAGTTGCGCATACATATGGCAAAAATATAGCTCAAAAACAGGAACTTAACTGGTATTCTCTCTCGTGTTTCAAAAAAAAAAAAAAAACTGGTATTCTCTGTTTTAAGAAAAATATTTTTGAGATTTTATTATTATTTCATAAAGATCAATGTTTTATTTTTTTATGTATTTTTAATAATTAATGATGATAAATTGTAAAAATTTCAAGAAAATTAATTGAATTTATTGAATTATTATTGATTCAAAATTATAGAAAATTATTAATAACAAAAATCATGCATTTATAATTATGTTTTAACTTGTCTTTTTAATATGTATGAAAATTCTAAAACATATATCAATTAAATACAGAAAGAATATTATATTAGATTTTTTTCCAACAACAAAACGAAAGAAAACTGGCTATTATTAGAGATGTTATGTAACTGCCTTCACAGGATTTTCGAATCTTTGTCTTACACATGATACAGGAGCAACTCACATGATGTAATNAAAATTAAAAAAAAAAAAAAAAAAAAACTCACATGATGTACTCATAGTACATTATTATTTTTTTTTTTTACTCATAGTACATAAACAAGTCAAATGGACAGATAGATTTTAATTGGTATTCAGCCAAAAGATAAATTAAGGCAATGATGTCATGTAAGTAACATAACCAAAGATGTTTGTTAAAGAAAGATTTATATATATTTCGGATACTTTAGGTTTATACCTGTTTTTCATAGGATTTTTATTTATTTCTTGTAGCCGTTTCATTTTATTGGAGTGCATGAAGAAAATGAAGAACTTGTTAACTCTAAAAATTGGTCATAATTAAATTTCCCAAACGACAGAAATTGAATGTCCTTCACGTTAATACTTGTTCTAATAAAAAACACTGTTAGGGTTAAATGTACACTACTATAAATCATATGTACTTTTTTTTGGTAAACAAAAATCATTTGTACTTTTGTTGTCTTACATAGACTCATTTTCTAGTGAGTAGTGACCAACTACGTCAGTAAACAACCTATGTAACTTCGTTCTCGCATCTTTACAGGAAACAATACAAATTGAAGGAATGTTCGTGTACCCTGTTACATGATTTAATGTACTCTGATATACTGAATTGTGCTAAACATGATGGTGCATATTAAGAATCTCAAATCATGTAATAGGGTACACGAACATTCCTATTCTAAATATATATATGGCCAACGTCATAAGAGTCATGACCCCGAAAAACTGTAGGATCAAACTTTTTTTAAAACCTATAATTTTTTTAGAAATTTTACTTATGACTATTTACTAAGTTAGTCTTAGTAATAGTAATACGAACAAAAAAAAACTAATTTGTTCGTCTTAAATGCTATGAACGGAAAGGTATAAATTAAAATACATTCGACAAAAATGAACGGAGAAATATATGAACTTAAATACAAAAAGCGTTCCTTNGTTCCTTCCCCAAAAAAAAAAAAAAAAAAAAAAATACAAAAAGCGTTCGTATGTCATACTTCTTTAACAAAGAAACAAATATATATGTCGTACTTCTAGTTTTTTTGTGTGTGTGAAGAAAGTCATACTTCTAGTTAGTCCTATCAATTTTGGAGTTTCAGTAATATCTGATTTTATATTAACTGGCGTATATGCTCAAAAATATCCTATAAATGATCAATCGAAGGGGGATGTCATTGTTCACGGAGGACTTTGTATGTCTAAAGGGCCATTGAATCTAGACTTGAAACTACTTTCGCCTGTCTCATTCAGATATAACTTTATAAATCTAAGAGATGTTAGAAAAAAAAAAAACGATATGAATAAATTTATCGACATCTACAGCATACATCCATTTTATCGTTTTATTTCTAATTCATTCTTCAGTTTCTTTTTTTTTTTTTTGTGCAACATCCTTCGGTTACTAAAACACTAAATTTTAGAAAGAAAATCTAGAACAGTCAGGGTTTCATATCCAAAAGAATCCATATGATTGATCGAAAAGTACAGCATAATACGTACAGTAGTTTTGATATTCAGATGAAACATTTAGATTTAGAATCAAAGCGGGGAATTAAGATTCTAACTTATCTTCTAAACTTTTCGATTAGGCGAAAACCGATTGGAGTCAACGGACATATTCAGTATTTTGTAGTTTAGATTCAAAAGAAAAAATGATCGAAAAACACTTAACTTTTAATTTAATGTGCATCTATACATTTCTGGAACAATATCATCATCGCTGTCGTCATTTTCATATGCATTTTCAAGTGTAATCATTTTCAGATTAATCTTATCTTATAAACCATTTTCATGATTATTTTAAATAAGATAAGTTATGTTTGTTACGGGTAAAAACTATATGCAAAAGTGGTCCTGAAAACCCACATGCCCTCGCATTAACCAACACATGTAAGCATATTCAAGATTTTGAACTTTGGACTGATGAAACCTATTTTGTAAAAGATTTAGCAAAACTTTGATGGCCTATTGGTCTGTGTGTTCTGTTTCATTATATATCACCAGAATGTTTTCCGTTTTTCGGGGGCCTTTTTTCTTTTAATATCGTATCTAAACTTATATAATCAAAAAAATGAATTCAGAATATTTGACATATATAACACTAAGCCAAAAAAAAAAAAAATTTGACATATATGACGATAAATTATGGGGATGCGCAAGAACAAGTGATTAATCTTGTGAGCTTCATAGATTGCAAACCAACTATCGAACAAAAACGGAATCAAAGAACAAAAAATAGATTGCAATGTGTGAAAATAATCGGTCGAAAATAATTAAAATATATATTATATAAAAATGGAATCAATGCATTTTATTATCATTAATAGATTATTACTAAAGCATTTCCAATTCTATTCTATTTTAGAATAAAAATTTATTATTAAATAAAACATTTCCAACTCTATTCTATATCTTATTCAAAAATATCAAAAATAAATTTACTATATATTTAGCATAATGATTAAAAATTAATTCTAAAATGAAATATAAATAGAGTTATTTTATTCTTGAACAATACAATAAAAATAAACTTATTATATTCTAAAATTATTTATTTTAAAATAAAAAATAGAATAATATATTAGAGATGATTTTAGTACTTGGTAGTATAGATTTGAGATTTTTAAATCTTGGTGCCATAGTATATGCATTATATCAACATAAATAATGATGACTTTTCACTATTTTTCCTCTAATTTTGTTTTGTTAAGAAATCTTTTCATTCTTTTTCAAAATGTGCAGTTCTATCTGTTCACATTACTTCGGTTTTATAAATACTTAAGTCTTTATTGGATAGAAAAAGCATTTTCCTTCCTAAAATTCAATTTATTGGACTTCTTTACGACACTCTTGACCATACAACATGCTAAATTGCTGCGAAAATTAATAAAAAGTGTAATATTATTATATAAGACAAATACCTGTATACATGGATACATGGATGAATGTGAGCGTGTGCGTGTATGGTTCTAGCTGGTTCCTTTGAATTTGTGCCTACTAATGATGCCCACAAATATTCTTTGGCATATTGTTTATTGTTTCACAATTTGGCCTAATCACACAACTTATGAAAACCAAGTACACATTATTACCTCTTTATTTTAATTATTTTCATTAATCAGATTATGATATCGACCAACCAATTATAGTTGGAGTTCAATACTTACAAGTCTTGGAAGAAAAAGATTTACTTCAGATGTACGTGGCCACGTGTCTGATATGCTCAATCCATTGGCTACGAAACTCACTTATAAAAATATTATCTAGACTTCAAAAGGTGCTTTACAGTTTCCCATTTCGACTTACCCCGAATCGGAGACCGAGGAAAATTATGTTGAGCTTTGATGTACTTTTCCAAACCTCTCTAGAGCTCTATGCTAACGAAATGACGGTATAATAAATATAGATGGGTTTTTGACATAAGGTTTTAATTTTAATATTTGAACTAGTACCAGTCTAGATATATCAAAGTTTCAAAATACGATGGTTCGTTCTATTAATTATAAACAATTTACAGGTAAACACAAAACACCCAAAGATTTTTAAAACTAATATAATTTTGAATAATATATAGCTTAACGTAAACTTCTTATATTGGCATTCAGTATATATGAATGAGTCTTGTGATTGCGAATGATTATGATAAAATTATCTTTTAAACATTTAAATTTTTTGTTCAAAAACAAAATATTTTAAAATTTATGAAAAAATAAGAATAACAATATTATGGATGTGATCATGATAATTGCTTGTGTCACAGATAACTTTTTCTTGGCATGAAATTGAGATATAGCTGCTAAAAACTCCATCTCTGATTTTTTTCGTCTATATGCAATATTTTCTAAGTTTAGATATTCACAATTTTTTCCTAATTTTTGAACTCGCAAAAATGATTTCGAATTGAAAAACCAAAGTTTTTTAGGGTTTTTAATCAAATTTAAATGTTTTCCATATTTTTAGATACAACAGTTCAAAAGAAAATGTTTACAAAAAAAATTGTTGTTGTGTAAAAAAAATATATTCTGTTTAGCAAGTATTCAGGACTAATTGTTAATAGAAGGATGTGCTTTCCTAAAAGAAAGACATGTAAGACAAATTATTTCTTTGTATACATGGGTCTATTATACTCTGTACGGTTTAAAATAGTGAGTGTGTATCAAGATATTTACACTTCACTCGCTTTATAGTGACAACACGTGATGTCCGTGCCATCTAAAAACTATCTTTATATTGCAACAATGTTTAGATGTCTTCCTGTCAATATGAAAGTCATCAAATGCAGAATGTGGATATCCTAGATATTCTTATTTGTGTTTTTTGTGTTAATAAAAAAATATTAGAATGTTAGTCATTTACAAATATCATTATCTATGCGATCCTGTCTATATATTCGATGACCATGCGCAGTCAATCCATACTACTATACTAGGTTAATTCAACCAGTGTAATTTAGTTGGATCAGACTTTGAGAAGCAAGGGGGGAGTTTCTAAACTATAGACGCTATTAAATCCATGGTATCCAGAATCAATTTGTATTTCTTACAAATAGGATTTGATAAACTGCTTGGTCTGTCCTAAAGACTAAAACATTGAGTTTGATAAGCAAAATGAGTTTATATATTGCCAAGTTGACAAGTTGATGCATTATTAATTAGTTCGGCTTCGTTTAGTAGTAGGTATAAATTTTGCATCTAAATGTACAAAAAGGAGATGTAGTGAATGATATTTAATTGATTACAACAATTAGTGTATATAGTTGCTTTGAGCTAGCGTGGCTGCGTGGGGTATTTTTAGAGAGTGGTCCTACATTTAATAATTCGTTAATTTGTGTATTACGCTCGTGTACGTTTGCTGGAATAAGTCATGCTACAGTAAAAGATCAAGGAACATCAACTTAAAAAAGAGCTTAACAAGGCAATAACCCGCCATTACGATCTATAATCTGTCATCATATGTACCGATGATATTGGCCATCAAACATCAACTGTTTCTAAAAACTAGCGAAGAATAATCCGTTACGGCTTGGAGCTACTCGACTAAACAACAAAAATCGTGACTATTGGAGAGACGGATAACATGCTACAAACAAAATGGCGTGTCTGCAATGTATTATACAGTGACGGAATTCTTCGAGTCGGGGGTATATTCTACATCCTTTGTGCAGGTGGATGTATATGATCTTTCGTTTTGACAACGGATATATATGCTATATATATTACTCATATTATGTATGTCTCATCACTTCTATTTAATTTAATTTTTTTGAGAAAAAGCTTTCTATTAAAATGCAAAAGATAAATTACAAAGCTACCACTGCAAGTCATGTTTTGGCAGAAAGTTATCAAAAGCTAGAATTTGGAGATTACATTTCACTTAACCTTGAAAGATTCACAAGAACAAAGAGAGACTAGCTAGATTGAGCAGGCTCGCTAAACCATACCAGTTGAATTCACGCCCACTACCACGGCTTCGACTACCATGCCATGTCGACCAACTGTAGACCAGATCATTAATTCTTGAGCCCGAATTTTTGAGTTGGTTTTAATTTTAGGATATTCTAGTAGTCATCCAATTGAAATTGTGTATGAAGACGACTTAAGAGCTTTCAAGTACTTAAGTGAGATTATACCAAAGTTCGCTGTTATGTATATTGAAGTTATACATATCAACTTGTCCTTTTGATATTTACAGACTTTGAAAAAAAAACAAAATCGACAAGACGTATGATAGTATGATACGTAGACATTTCTACTTTTGTCTTCTGATACTTGCACATTATAACCAAATCATATTATACGTTAAAAATTACTGGGTGTATATCTTTTAACGCATTTTATTGGAATATTTTTATTAGGAAGTTCTCACGGAAAAATTTCATGATAACAATACAAAAATAATAGAAAAAAGAAGAAGATTATTATCATTTAGGTATAGTTATTTATATAATAATTATAACTGATTTTTCCATTATTAAATAGCACTGTAAATGATTCATATTTAAAAAATAATAGAGTATAATACTCTTACAAACTCTGGAACTTGTCTTCAGTTCAAATAATTTAATGACCATAAAACAAAATGGAATTTTGGGTAAAATGAATTTGAACTCTTTTTTTTATGGTCAGAAAGAACGGTAAAAAAAATAAGGAGATGGAGAAATTAAAAAAAAAAAAGGAAAAAGAAGCTGTAGCGCAAATATATTTATTATTGGCAACTTGTTTGAAAATTATAAGAATTCCAACCCATAAAAGGAATTAAAAAAACGTAATCAGAATACGGAAACAGAGTTATTAGTTACACACAGAGAGGGAAAGTCAGCGGGTCAACTTTAAAAACTCAGTGCTTAATTAAGTGCTAAGTGAAACTAGACTAGTATATAACTATTTACATTATTATTATTCTTTCCAGAGCCCTTTAATAAATTGATATTTTAACTGGACGGCATCTTTCTCTACGTCTAAACTTCTAAGACGAGAGCGTGTTTTTGTAAAACTTAACTAAACAGTTGTGCGGAACATTTAATTTACTTTTATTGACGGTTTTATTAATTCTAGACTTAGTGTTCATGTATATCATCAACGTAATTATTATATCTGTATATAAGTAGAAATACTTTGGCATTTAACTTACTATTTTTATTACAATGCTTATTTAATATTTTAAAATTATGATATTATAAAATGTAATCCAAAGATGCAGTGTACATAAAAAATATCGCATATCTTCAAAGAGAATCTAAAAAGTCAATTATACAGCAAGAAATATGAAATAAAGTTTACAAACATCAATCTTATGTGACACGTATTCATTCCATACTGTAATTATGTATGCGTTAAGAAATTTTGGTGATAAATAGCGCTTTGGTTCGACAGGAACTAGTAGTCTAGTAGTAGTTTGTAGTGTCTTCCACTGTTCGACTTCGACATGTTACAACTTAAGTTCAAATTTAGGAGAGTGTGCGTGTATATAACTAGAAGAAAACAAAAATAGTGGTTCGGATCGTTTAAAGAAATATCTTGATATGAATACATGTAAATTTTGAGGAATTTTTGATGGACTAGTCATATAACTTAATGCAAATAAAACCATAGTTTATATATATATAATTTTCGATCA
Organism: Sisymbrium altissimum; assembly: GCA_900406495.1. Taxonomy (NCBI): domain Eukaryota; kingdom Viridiplantae; phylum Streptophyta; class Magnoliopsida; order Brassicales; family Brassicaceae; genus Sisymbrium; species Sisymbrium altissimum. The sequence continues at coordinate 225,470 of OVBI01000024.1, read as the reverse complement.
GTTTTAATTTTTTTTTTTTCAGAATGTGAAATCCCTCGTTGAAAAACTATTTAAAAAAGGATCGAACTTGAAAGCTCACCTTTCCTAAGAGAATACTTTGTTAAGCCAAGTGGACTACTCATATTCGGTAGTTTCCCTTTATATACATCATGAATATTTAAATTTCAAGAAAAAAAAATTAATACGTTAAAAAAAGTTTACAAACAGAATTGAGGAGTACTTAAGATGATAAATAATTAAATTAATTAATACAGTTCGTATATTACGGCTGTCTATTCCCTTCTTCGCACATGTTCCAAATAGTTTAAAAAATAAAAAGAAAAATTGAAAACTATCATCTTTTCTCTTCTATAAAACCCACAACTTCTCTTTTTCTTGTGCATTCAAAACTCATCCTTTCTCTATCTACATAACTCCAAAATATATCAATCTCTCTCTCTCCCTCTCTCTCTCTCTCTCTCTACAGAAAAAAAAGAGTAGAAAGTCTCAATCTTTTTGCTCAGGAATCTCTTTTGTGGGTCTCTTCTGTGTGCATCAATGGATGAGAAAGGAAGAAACTTGAAGAACAACAACATGGAAGACGAAATGGACCTGAAGAGAGGTCCGTGGACTGCTGAAGAAGATTTTAAGCTCATCAATTACATTGCTACTCACGGAGAAGGTCGATGGAACTCTCTTTCTCGTTGTGCAGGTATGATTCATTTCACGTATATATAAAGTTTTATACATGTGTGTTCTACTTCTTTGTGCATCTTTTGGCTAAAAGAGCCAACTGACAAGTCGCATAGCATAATTGATTTGTCACTTTATGTGCAATCCTTTTCATGTTTCAATCACCATGTGTGATTGTGTTTTTTTTTTTTTTCAAATTTTCGGAAATGGTTTCTTTCCCTTATATGGATAGATGAAAAGACCCTTCATAGGTATGAATCAAAAAGTGCATACCTCTCATGTTTCTTTTCTTCTTCTTATTTCAATAAATAATTTCATTCGAGTAAATAAAGTATTGATGGTTTGAATGAGATCTTTTAGAAATGAATTCAATTATCAACAATCTCAATTTTGAATAAAATATCCAAATTTGGTTATTAAAAAGGGTGAAAAAGAAAGAGGAACTAATGCGAATTAATGATCATCATCTATATGGGAAGAGCACTAACTCAATGGAAGAAAGCTTGCTGAAGAAAAAGACCCTTTAGGACAATTTGCATTTTGCATCATAGTACGGTCCATTTTTGTTTAGTTGGGGAATTCGATATAACTTTACCACATATGAAACGTTTACTTACACGAGTTTATTCCGTATGAAATCATCATACTCTACGTATACATGACCAAACGGTAATTAATCATCATACATACTTTTACCAATGAAACAGGACTCCAACGCACTGGTAAAAGCTGTAGGCTACGGTGGTTAAACTATCTCCGCCCTGATGTCCGCCGTGGAAACATTACCCTCGAAGAACAACTCTTGATCCTCGAACTTCATTCCCGTTGGGGCAATCGGTATGTCTAATTAATTTTTTTAAACAATATATAATACGCAATATTGTTTTGTATCATTTCATGAGCAATCTTTTATACCACAAAGGTGTCATTTTAAGTTCTTTTTAATTCCACACATATAAAGTTGAATTTTTTTTAATAAATTAAACATCTATTAATATAACTTCGTTTTCTCAAATAAAATAATTTACTATTTTCGTTATAAGTACGTGAAACGCAGGAAAAAAAAATAGAATAACGACATTAATTATTTTAAACGAAGAAAGCGTTGCACAAAAAAAAAAAAAAGCGAAGAAAGTTGTATCAACTTATGTGGTGTTGTATATCGATGTTAGTGGATATATGAAAACAATAACATATATCGATGTTCTAATGAATAGTAACGCAAGAAATGAAAAGAAAAGAGTTTGCTTATCAATATATATAATCTGTCTTAAATTGTTAGTTTAATTTTTGTGTGTGTGTATGTATGATTCTAATGAACAGATGGTCAAAAATCGCGCAATATCTACCGGGAAGAACAGACAATGAGATCAAGAACTACTGGAGAACGCGAGTGCAAAAGCATGCAAAGCAGCTTAAATGCGATGTGAACAGTCAACAATTTAAAGACACAATGAAGTATTTGTGGATGCCTCGGCTCGTAGAGAGGATCCAGTCGGCATCGGCCGCAGCCATAGCGACTACCACCACCACTACCACGACAGGATCAGCCCCCACGTCATCTTGCATCACAACCTCTGACAATCAGTTCATGACGTATGATTACAACAACAGCATGGGAGAAAAATTTGGTGTAATGAACAACAACGATTATATCACGCCGGAAAACTCCAGCGTGGCAGTGTCTCCGGTGTCAGACTTGACGGAGTATTACAGCGCTCCAAACCCGAACCCGGAATACTATTCGGGTCAAGTGGAGAATAGTTATTATCCGGATCAGAATTTGGTGGGTCCACAAATATTACCGGAGTATTATTTCGATTATTCTGGATTATTAGACGAAGATTTACCGGCTATGCAGGATCAGAGTAACCTTAATTGGTTTGAAAATGTTAATGGAGCTACTTCTTCTTCTTCGGACAGTTTGTGGAACATTGGAGAAAGTGATGAAGACTTCTTTTTTTTACAGCAGCAACAACAGTTCAACAATAATGGCAACTTCTGAATACGGTTAAAAAAAAAATAGAATCGTTAAGTACTTAATCAAACACGAAGTATACGTGTGAAAGGCATTTGTTCTAGGGGAATAATTAAAGACAAGGAATGTGTTTACGATATTATATTAGGATATATGATCAGCTTTTTTATTCCAAGCTTGATCCATATACCATGGCGTTTTAACAAATCGCTCAATTTCATTGGTTTTGCCTTTTCAGGGATTGTAATGATATTTTGTAGATAATTGATAAGTATGGATGACAATTATTTTATGATTTGATTTAAGAAAACAAACAATTCGTAGGTGTCGGAGTATACTGTAAACATAAATAATTCGTAGAAATTGTTTTCACACTATAGATTGAGTGATTTCCTCAATGGATGCATAATACAAATCATTATTCATTTAATTACTAATATTTCGACGACGAAGCTCATAATTGGTTCCACCATGTTTAATATTTAACCGAAGATATGACACAAACAAACAAAACAAACACATCAGGAAAATATTTTTTAAAAAAATATGTATATATAATAATGACTTTAGTACTATAAAATGGATAGTCCAAGTATTATTGCTTTTAAGGAACTATGTCTATAGGGCATGTATATGGGAAATAAAAAGAGCTTAGTGTGTGTGAAAGCCTTTCTTTGGGTTCAAAAGAAGACATTTAAAATTTGGATATTTTACTCTCAAAACACGTGGCGAAAGATCATTGGCTCTGATCTAGGCTTTGAGTTTAAGGTGGACATTAACAGGTTCATTCATTGAAAAGTTTATTGTTTGTTAATATATATGCTAAGTGATGATAACCCACCACTAAATATGTCGAAAAGCCTTAATTAATTATTGGAAATCGCATTATTGTACGGAGCGTTACACCGTTATCCAGACAAAACCGTGTCCTTACTCTGCAACACGTCAGCAACACCATGTCTTTTATAGCTCTGTTTCCCTCTCGGCCTCTCCTCCTCTATTCTCACTTCTCACTCAGTTCTGATTAACAAAATCACTTAAGAAATTAAAAAGGGATAAAGTTGGCTCCAATAATGTGTTTTATGTAATGATACAACTGCAACCACTAAAACACTACTCGTAAAAAGTAAAATTTACCCTTGTGAGCCGTCAACAATGAATTGACGCAGTGGTTAAAAACTTAAAGTTAAAAATTTTGGAAGTCATGGATCCGATTCATTTTGGGAGGTGTTTTTTCTAAAAAAAAATAAAAGAAAGTTAAATTACATAACGCCTTGGAAGAATGTATAGATCCAAAACCTTTAACTATATATAAAAAAACCACTCTCCATTTCGTTCTATATTATGATATTTTTGTTTAATGAGTATATACTAAGAATTTTGTAACGAGTGAATTAGTCTATTTTACAATGATGCTAAAAATAATAAGAGAAAATTGTAGGGATGAAATTATTTCATAATTTCACTTTCATAATTTCACTTTTAGTTAAAAAAAAGATTTAAATCCTTGCGTTTAAAATACACAATCAAATAATGTTTAATTGTACCTTAAATGGTAAAAAAACAAAAAATATATCAATCAAACCAAATCAGAATACATATAGTATAATATGATAACTAATTTGTATAAATTAAAAACCAGAAAACCCCAAAAAAAAATAAAAATTCAGACTGAAACCCAAATGGAACACCCCTAACTTGAGACATCTATAATGGTCAAAAAGGAATCGAATAGAGAACGACATACGAAATTGAGAAATTCGATCCATGGCCTTGAGTCCTTGACGCCCTAAAGTATGCACTCTTGCTTTGATCACATCATTTATAGCGGTAAATAGTTACCCCTTCTAAATGTAGTTAGATTTTCTTTTATGTTACAGAAGGTTGATAGGAATCAAGATAATATACTATCAATGAACTTGGACATGAAATGACACTAGTGTTTATTGGATACAATATTTTTAAAGTTTTATTTACATTTTTTTGGCAGTACACATATTAATTGTGAGCCGTCAAACAAAACGAAAAAACAAAAAACTGTAATTGAAATCGTTTTCTTTGTATTTTGTTTTTTGAACAGTCGTTTTCTTTGTATATACCATCAACTTGATCATATAAGCAATTATACCGCTTTCCTCATTTTTTCCCATTGAGTAGAATATCTTCTAAACTCGAATATCGATACACACGTATTACATAAGATATATATGTTGCACATCTTATGGAATTGGCTCGTGATTGAGAAGAGAAAAAGCACGTGATTAAAGCAGTGATGATGCTGAGGGAAGAAGACTTTAAAAGGTGGCGGCGGCTGAGAGAATGAAAATTCGTAGGCGGTGTGGTGTGGCCAGCAAGCAAGCCGACGCCTAAAAGCCTTCCCAAGACCCAGAGTGGTCCCAAAATCTGAAGATCTATTTCCTCAGCAATATCTTTATCAGACTTTTTCAAAATCAGTCCTATATTGAAATATTGATCCTATACCAAAGACTCAACTCTGATCATTATCTAATCTAGTTTAATTAACGTCAGAAAATGATAAATTGCTGTTTACTAATTTCAATTAGATTATCATGTTACGTTAAGAAACGAAGTGGCTTTGCAGTTTGCATCTTTAATCTTAGTGTATTGATAACACGTTTGTCTTCAGTTATCATATTATGCATTACAAGAAACTAGCGTAATTTAAATTTGTGTTAAATTTCTCATTGTATGTTATTGTTGTATGGAATTAAGTTTTAGTGTTATATACTATTTCTTTTATGTTATAAAAGTTTATATAAATTGTAGTGTACTTTCAATGAGAAATTTATAAAGATAATATATGAAATATTGATTAAATATATAATTAACAGAACCAAAATGAAATTATTAAAAGTTAATAAAGTTATTTATAAGATGTACCAAAACTAGAATGACTAAGTTACAAAGCAAAAAATATTTTAAAATTTTAAATAGTATAATTTTAAATTTGAGGTGTCGTTATTTTTTTTGTTCACCTAAATATCATTATTTAAAACCTCAAAATTTGATGATTTAAAAATAAGTTGAAATTGAAAGAAATTATTTTAATTTAGGTTGAAGATGCTTTTAATGAAAGTTGGAGTAAATGTCTTCTCACTTTTGCCCCCTTTCAACATTTTTAATTAGTAATATTGTAGTAACATTTTTCTAAAATCGCCTAACTTGAATTTATGTAAGATTTCATGAATCGTACAGTATTAGAATCTAAATAAACCAAAATGGCCCAAACAGTAAGATTTAAGTTGAGATGAATGGACCAAACGCTCCATATTAGATTCAAGAACACGTTACGAAATTTTCATTGAATGTGAGAAAAGAATAACACTCAGTATATCCGCTGATATGAGCCATTCTACTTACTGGCTTTGGCTATTAATATTGGAATAATATGCATGTACCCTCGTCTCGTAGTTCTGATGCATTAACAAATTTATGGTTTTTGTTTTTCAGAAACAACGGAGTGGAGGATTGCACACATCAACTTCGAGTATGGTGGATAAAGATAAACTGATTTACTTTTCGTCGAAAGTCTCTTGCACACATCCAGATACTTTTCATCTCAATTCTAATTCATGTGGAGACGTTTTTTTTTGTGGTCGCTGTTGCGAACTTTGTGGTAATTAAATTTTAAATATTTGACATTAAAAATCCACATTATTTAGTACAGCGCAGAATAATAAGAATGAAAAATAAAATCAATTAACGGCGTGAGATACTTTTTTCCTAACTCACACGTGTAAATGTAATCTCATTCATTGATTAAAAAAAATTCTTCCTATTCAAACTTGTGTCGTGAGGTTCATTCAGAAGAGACAGGACAGAGAAAAGAAGAAAAATATAAAACAGATTCAGATACAAGGGATGGTACTTACTCGTGCGCCACATGGCACTCGATGATTCGTTAGGGTGGATAATATTCCATTGTTGGGGAAGACGATCACAAAGAAGGACCGACTCAATAGTCTTTTGAATGGTCAAGGTCAACGCGTCCAGAGACTTACACGTCGGCGTCAACGTGGCTTTTCTATGGGGCCTACCTTTCTTACATACATTAACAAAACAATATCTAGTCCGATACGAGCGAAATACATTGTATTTGAAGAATCCACTTTTTTGGGAGGGTTTTTTTCTGCGCATTTTCGACCTAGAGAATATGCTTACGAGAGAACAATTTTTAGTATGGCAATAATACACGAATGATACAATTTAAAATCATATGGCCATATGGGCGTCTTATCTGACTCAAGTTTACAATTTACAATTTATAGCGTTCAAAAAAAAAAAATTTACAATTTACATATATAATCTGACGTGGTGATATATATGTATGTGGGATATAGTTTAATAAATGTAATGTTGTACTTGTACTAAGATAATTTTTTAGATCCATATTTAATAAATCGTTTAAATAGGTTTCTTTAACTTTAAGGAAAACAAAAATTAGTTTACTTCAAAAGAAAAAAAATTAGTTTACTTAATTATCTCATTTTTATCGTTGTTATCAGCATGCATTCAGCCAGAATGTTTTAAATTAGAAAACACATCTTGAGTTCCAAGTTGGAATTGTGCGTCACAAATTGTTATTATTAATGTTACTCTTTTGTATTCTTTTATCTTAGAAAAACTATTAAAATTATCTTATTGACTTTATTGATTACGGGATTGCGATTTGCGATCAATATCATTCAAATTCAAATTAAAAAAAACAATAGATCGATATCGTCCAAATTCCTATGACTGAATGTATATATATATATATATATATTAAAAATTTCGTTAAAAGAAAATAGAAATATATATATATATATATAATGAGTATATGTTTGCTAAAACGTTATATAATGAGTATATGTTTAGCTGATAACTACAGACGCATGGTTATAAAATCAATCCTTTTAACCAAAAAAAATAAAAATAATAACACACATGCATATTTTCAAATTATTTTTTAAAAAGCACATTTTCAAAATTATTATAGTATAACCTGTAACCATATATATTATAATATAAACCACTATAACTTACAACCTCAGTCTTATAAACGAGTGGTTATGAAACCGCGCGTATTAGAACAGATTTACATTTGCTTGCTTTGGTATTGTTCGGTCATTCTTTTTTCTTTTGAAGGGCATAAACCATTTTTAGCCACAAAAGTCTCTAAGCACTAACCAAAAACCATATTAACACGTGATATATATATATTTTTTTTTTACAAAATCAATTAATACTTTATTAGAGTATTTATAACAATGGATAGAGACGCAAACCAATATTAAGCACATCTAAGACAACCCAAATCATAATATTGATAATTTGATAGGACACATGAATTATCTTTTTTATTCATATTTCATCATTATTACCAATCTAGGAAATTTTTTGATTTATGGGTTCCGTGGTACCTTTGGACATAAAAAGATGTTTATGTTTTGTCTGTCTTGTCGTAAGTTGATTGATACCTGCCTTCAAATTTGCCACACCTTAGCAACCACTTGTTTGTTTGTCTGTCTTTGTGGTTATCTGTTATCGAATTTTTAAAATTAGAACCTAAACCTAAAATTTTCGTTTACAATCAACTAAAGAGATTTCATAAGTATGCACTATATTAGTTATCATATATATAAGGATTGTATATGTAGGATTTGCGAGCTCTGATTATGACGGTTAGCGTAATTCTAGAGAAAACCTTCCATGGTATTAGGGCATATTTGGTTGTATGCGACTATATATTACGTTGATATATGCTTAATGATCATGAATATTATTCTTAAAACAGATTCAATGTGTTTTACATAATAATGCATATATAAGATCATTCAAAAACTTCCAAAACGTACAAATACATGAATATGTATATACATCTTGAACATGCATGTACGTTATATAAATATAGATAGATCAATTGTGCGTGCTCAACTTTCTATGTTTCCAGATTGCATATTTAGTGTTGGTTGCGAGTCTTGCAACTTGTGAGGTATCTTAACAATTAAATTGTAAAGGAGACCCTCTTCCTATCCATAAGATCACTATTTCTGTTTAATATATATATATATATTCTCACAGCAACAATTTGGGATTGAGGATAAGACCGTATTAGCTGATATCAATAAATCAAACTGATGCACGTTATATAGTGACATGCTCCTATCTCATTCTAGGTTATTCAAAAACAAACGTTTAGTACTAAGCCCACATGCTTCTCGTGGTTAGGCATCTAAACTAAGATAACTAAATAGTTCTTATAATTTTGAAAATTTTAACTTCTCCATTTTCTTTTATACACCAAGTACTGTTACATACAGATCTAAACAATTTATAAATGTACTCACTGGGTATAAACATATTATGCTTGTCTGCCCGAATGAAAAATTTACGCACTTTTAAAAGTAACTCTAATCGGAGAAGTATAAACTCTCGCCTTTTGTATAATTTGAAAAGAAAAGGTTAACGATCCTCGTACTGGACCCATAAACTGATAAAACACATGAAATACTAGTATGCTTTATTGTTTTGTTATATTCTTTTACCTATATATTGAAGCCCATCTTTAGGTTTAAATGGTTTAGGTAGTTATGGATCGAAGAAAGAGGTAATCTAATTATTTATAGACTGAAAATGGGCTTATGTAGACTATAATTTGCCTCTTTATCTTCAATGGGCTTATCATTTTTTTGTTATCAAGCTACAAATGAAGATTAAAGTGGGCCCCACTTATGCGGTCCAATGGGTTAAATTTTTTTCTTCGTGATTGAATATCACGTTCTCAGTCATAGCGCGTGTAAAAAGAATGAAAAGTTTACGTGTGGGTGGTGACAAAGCAAGGATCTTTGCTTGTACGCCAGACGAAAGCAAACCGGAATTGACCGCGGCAACTCGGACGCGCTCGCACAAATTATAACTATCAGAGGTCTTTTTTTTTCCTGTGTAACTAATAGACATTTGCCACGTAGAAACTCAGCCAATGGAATTCTATTTGCTCAAGGAGGTTCAAGGTTATTTCCGTAAATAACATTGAGTCATGTGGGACAGTAAAGTTGTCTTTATGTATTTCTCCACATTTATTTAATGAGCAATTTTGTGGTCTCCACCACCACCGATCCATCTGATCCATACGGATGACAACAATTTATGGAATGTCATTATTACCCCTTCCCGAAACAGTTAATACTAGCAAAAGAGACACGTATGCGAGGGTATTTTAGTAAGTATTCTTTATAAAAGTGCACTTGCGTCGACACTAGTCTATCAGATTCCATTTCCACCAAAACATTCAGAGCCAAAAAAAAAATATCTTTCTTTCATTCATTTTTTATCCCATTCTTCTTTGATCATCTTCTCTTCCCTGTAAGTATTCCGATCAAAGTATTTGTTTCCGATTCCCATTTTCTCCTCGAATAAGTTCCGACATTCTACGACTATTTACGTGTTCGTCGATCAAAAAACTTGTAAGCTGTATTGCTGCTGGTTTGGTTGTATAGTTTGATTTTACATACGTGGAGAATGATGAACAGTAGGAGCTGCATCTGTGTCTCAGCGATGAAACCCTGTTGTAGATTTCTGATTAGTATTAAAAGTCGCTCTCTTTTCGGGGTTTCTCCCCCGAGCTCGGGCAAACTGATCAATTCGTCGAAACTACGAAAGATTGATTCCAGAAGTATTAGATCTGGTGTTCATTGCCGTCGGATTGTTTTGGATCGGAAGCCTTTTTGTGATTCTGATTCCATTGGCTGGGGAGGAGGAGGAGGAGGAGGGTGTAGAGTTTTAAGAGGTAGAGGTAGTGTAGGACGAGGAAGAGGAAGGGGTGTTTTAGTTATTCCCCGTGTAGCTTCCGATTTTAGGAACCACTCGACTTCTTCCTTGGGCTCTCATGTAAATAAAGATAAGAGCTTCGAGAGTATCTTTGTGAAGCCATTGGTTTTCAAGGAGCTCGAGAAAACTCAAGAGTCACCGAAAAAGGAAAGTGGTAATGGAGGTGATGAGGATGCTAGATTTGGAAATGTGGGTGTGAAACGAGAAACGGAACATGTTTTGAGTCAGAGTGAGGCTGAGAGAGAGGCGTGGAAGTTGCTTCGTGGTGCGGTGGTGAATTACTGCGGCTTCCCTGTGGGGACTGTTGCGGCTAGTGATCCTGGGGATAAGCAGACCTTGAACTATGATCAGGTGTTTATTCGTGACTTTGTGCCTTCCGCGTATGCGTTCTTGCTTGATGGGGAAGGGGAGATTGTAAAAAACTTTCTCCTTCATACACTGCAATTGCAGGTAACGTTTTCTTGAACCTTTGTTTGGTTTCATATGATGCTCTTGAGATGTCGTTTGAATGCTTCTGTCCAACACAAAAGGGGTTTAGGCAATGTATGTATAAAAAAAATTAGAGCGTTAGGTCGATATTGTTGTTAATTTGCTTGGAAACTGTTCCACTTGGTTGCTCTTTTAGACCCGCATTAACTCTATATGATACCTGGCTCTGCATTCTTTGAATTTCGAAATGGTTTTGCATTACTTGGTTACACGCTCATGATTTGCAACTGGAATTTGATTTCTCATTCTAGGGAAGTTTAGCGGATTTTGTGAAAACGGGAAATTTTATCTAGTTTGTTTACTGAATTTTCTTGCCTAACGGAGAAAGGCAAGATTTGGAGAAATCTCTCCCCTGTACGTTACGGTTCCAGGTATGTCTTCTCTTGTGCTTTTAATTTTCTCTGACCCTAAAAGTTTGAGTGCTTTTGCCATAAATTAGCTGTTAAAATTTGTGATACTGTGATATTCTTGAAGATGTCCCGAGTTTCGTTGACTTGGTCTGCCTGCTATTATGTTAGTTACTGATTCTTAGAAAAGTCCTTTTTTTTTTCTTTTAATTTGTTCAGGTCGCCCAGAAATTTGATAGCTTACTTCTTTAATAAAATTAGTTTCAATCAGTGCTTTTGAGATTGTTTTCTGTCAAATATTGCTTTGGTGAAGCTCGGTGCATTAGAAACATTGAGCTGTGACACTGTGCTTTTCTTTTAGATGCGTTATTTACATGGTCTAAAGTTTTGCATTTCCTTGCCTGCCATATAGTTTCTGGTTCTTAGAAAGTGCTTTCCTTTGCAAGGTATTTGATATACTAATCTACGCTGAAGTTTCTTAATCGAGCTTTCTGTTGGTTGGTTTTTAGAGTTGGGAGAAAACAGTGGACTGTCACAGCCCCGGCCCAGGGCTAATGCCAGCGAGTTTTAAAGTGAAATCGGTGCCACTTGAAGGAAATGAAGGCTCGTATGAGGAGTTTTTAGATGCAGACTTTGGCGAATCTGCTATTGGACGTGTGAGCCCTGTTGACTCTGGTAACTCCTTATACTCAATTTTTAATTTTCACTTCTAAAGTCTTCCATTTCTTTTAGTTGAATAAATTCGATTTCCAATTATCTTGGAGAAACAAACATCCTTGGAAAAATCACATTCTGTTTCGAAAGTTGTGAACTTTTCACTTTAGCATTGCAATAGTAATATGATTGGAGAATGTTTTCTAATCGAGTTTGTAAAATTTTCTAAGGCTTGTGGTGGATCATATTGCTGAGAGCTTATGGAAAGCTCACTGGTGATTACACGTTGCAAGAGAGAATCGATGTTCAGACAGGGATCAAGTTGATCCTTAAGCTATGTCTAGCTGACGGTTTTGACATGTTCCCGACTCTTCTTGTGACGGATGGATCATGTATGATTGATCGAAGAATGGGCATTCATGGGCATCCACTTGAAATCCAGGTAAAGTTTTAAAAAACCTTATTACGCATGGAGATTTTAGTAGCTAACGTTTTGCTTTGGAAACTAACGGTTATGATTTTATTTTACCAGGCATTATTCTACTCAGCTCTCCGCTGTGCTCGAGAGATGCTTAACGTGAATGATGGAACCAAGAACTTAGTTGCTGCCGTCAACAATCGCCTAAGTGCTTTATCGTTCCATATCAGAGAGTACTATTGGGTGGATATTAAGAAGATAAACGAGATTTATCGTTACAACACTGAGGAGTATTCAGCAGATGCAACCAACAAGTTTAACATATACCCAGATCAAATCCCTTCTTGGCTTGTCGACTGGATTCCTAACAAAGGCGGTTACTTCATAGGAAATCTCCAGCCTGCCCACATGGATTTCAGATTCTTCACACTTGGAAACCTCTGGGCCGTTATTTCGTCTCTAGGAAACCAAGAACAGAACGAAGGAGTCATGACATTGATCGAAGAGAAATGGGATGATCTTGTTGCAAACATGCCTCTCAAGATCTGTTTTCCGGCTCTAGAGCAAGACGAATGGCGAATAATCACTGGCTCTGATCCAAAGAACACGTGAGAGTCCTTTCAAATTATTGTTTTTTTTTTCTTTCTCTGTGAAATCCGCAGATCTTTGATTTCATCGTACTTGTCATTGCAGGCCTTGGTCATATCATAATGGCGGATCCTGGCCAACTCTCCTCTGGCAGGTACAAAGAAAGAAAGAAACATATATCATCTTATAATTAGCTGTTTTTTCAGCTTTAATAACCCCTAAAACCCTTTTAATGCCTGGGTTTTGTTAGTTCACATTGGCTTGTATCAAGATGGGGAAGCTCGACCTGGCGAAGAAAGCAGTTTCTGTAGCAGAGAAAAGGCTCAAAGACGATGAGTGGCCTGAGTATTATGACACGAGAAGCGGGAGATTCGTGGGGAAGCAATCAAGGCTTTATCAGACTTGGACTATCGCAGGTTTCTTGGCTTCTAAGAAACTCATAGAACAACCTGAGAAAGCCTCGCTCTTGTTCTGGCAAGAGGACTATCAGCTGCTCGAGACTTGTGTCTGTGGCCTCAACAAAAGCAGCGGAAGGAAGAACAATTGTTCGCGTTTCACACCCCCAAGATCTTAGTTGCCTGAAACATAACTTCACTATTGTGTCTTAAAAACCTTATTTAAACACTGTGCTCATGACTCATTAACCAGTTTCTTTACCTATGATTCGCATTCAGAAGTTAGACACGGGCACATGTCCTTTTATATATCCTTATGTAAATTATTAATTATGTATCATATCTCCATAACGTGAGAGATTAAAATCTAGTCAGCGTAACCGGTTAGTGACATATATAAGTTAATCTGAACTATATTGAAGACAATGTTCTTGTTTACATTTTTCCTTCTTCAGCGTTTAATTTTTAATATTTTTGGATCTAAAATACAATAAAGTCAGACAGTACCTGAACAAAATTTTGATTTGCTTTGTTTAGTTTTGATAATTAGACTCGCTAGACATTTTGTCGGTCAATCAAAAATGGATATTTTAAGGGAAAGGTAATACACAGTAACTTTTGTTTCTTTTTATGGTAATAAAGGAAAGTATCGTGTGAAACTGCCGAAAGGAGCGACACGAGAGAAAAAAGATAATAGAAGCCAGAAACAACTTTGGGGGGTGGCTGATTAAAAAGATCAGAAAATCTATTTGGACCACTCACAAAAATACACATAGCACTGAGACAAAAGCCATCGAGCTCGGACAACAATCACAAAGTTTAATTACAACCACATATTCTATACATCACATTTTAGTCAAAAATTTGAAGGTACTGTCCATCAATCAAATTGGAAACTAAAAGTATTCGTACCAACTTTCGACAAATGTATTAGTTAACAACTTAACATTCATGTATTATTGTACTTACAACTTCGTACTCAAAAGAGTAAAGACGCTTTAAAATTAAAATTAGTTAAGATTGATGATTACAGTAGGATGACACGACAACGTATTGTAGGATTCATAGAGACGTACACGGAGTTTGGAGCTAAGCCACCCACACGAACACGATAAGGTTGCGAAGGATCATCACCACCACCAACCACTTCGGGTCACGCTGTTTCGATGGGCCCTTAATGGGCTATCTTTGATAAACCCGTACTATGTTATATCTTATTAAGCGCGCGCCGGTAGGAAAGTAGAAAGTGCCGGTCATCATCAACGGCGACAATGAACATAGTCACATTGCTAGTTAAGGTCGCCGGTCTCCTGGCCACGGTCACCGTCGGAGCCAACGCATTCTCTTACTCTCGTTTCCGTCGTCGGAACCTCGGGAAGTTTCGGTCTCCAATCGACGAATCAAAAGAAGTTCTCGCCGATTTCAATTCCCACGGTACTAGTGCGATTCGTATTACTGTTCAATGTGTTTATTATATGGTTGAGCCTTAGACACTGAGTGTGAAGTTTGGAACTTTTTTTGAAAATGATATCTTCCCTTTTCTGCAATCTTTCGAAATTCAAAATCACAGAGAAGCAAATTTCATTCTACAAATAACAAAAAAGTAATCAACTTCATGAAGATTCTATCAGTTTGTGTTGGAAATGAATCGTTATTTGTTTCAGAGCTCAAGGAGGGCAAATTCTTCTTTGGATTGGCTACTGCACCTGCTCATGCGGAGGACGATCTCAATGATGCTTGGCTCCAGTTTGCTAAAGAAACACCATGTTCAGCAGCTGATGCAGAGGCTGCCGGTACAAAAGCAAAGAGGAAGAAGGTTAAGCTTGCTGTGGGGGCTATAACGAAAGGCTTGGCCAAGAACACTCATGGAAAAGAGGATAAGAAGATTGCTGCCGATAAGCATCCCACTAAAAATGTAGCTGCGTGGCACAACGCTCCTCACGCGTGAGCTTCACCAACATTGTCTATCACTTAGCTTTGTCTTCAGAGCTCAAGCTGAGATTTTTTTTTTCTTTTCTATTTGTTTCAGGGAGGACAGACTTAAATTTTGGTCAGATCCTGACAAAGAAGTGAAGCTAGCTAAAGATACTGGCGTTACTGTCTTCAGGATGGGAGTCGATTGGTCTAGGATCATGCCTAAAGAGCCTATCAAAGGGATTAAGGAAGCAGTGAGTCTAGAAAGCATATATATATAGACCTTGTTTCTGAATGTGCTTCTACTTGAGAAAGCATTTTTCTTTTGTTTCGCATTTAAACTTTGTTTTTCTATCACTGTGCATGCTAGGTTGACTATGAGGCCCTCGAACACTATAAATGGATACTCAATAGAGTTCGTTCAAATGGGATGAAGGTGATGCTAACGCTTTTTCATCATTCATTGCCACCATGGGCTGCTGATTATGGTGGCTGGAAAATGGAGAAGACCATCGATTACTTTATGGACTTCACCAGGTGACTCTCTCTTCAAATTAGCTTTATTGGGATTTCCGTTGGTCTTGATCATCTTTCTATAACATGCCAGGCTTGTTGTGGATTCCATGTTCGATTTGGTAGACTCTTGGGTTACGTTTAATGAACCCCATGTCTTCACCATGCTTACCTACATTTGCGGATCTTGGCCCGGTAACAACCCTGATTTTCTGGAGATAGCTACATCTACTCTACCAATGGGTGTGTTCCATCGTGTTCTACATATGATGGCTGTTGCTCACTCAAAGGCCTATGACTACATCCACGGGAAAATGTTAGTTTTTCTCTTTTTAATTTTTTATTATTATTATCATTTGGATTTTATCTCACTAGCACATAGTAATAGTTTCTAACTCTTGTTTGGCAGTTCCTTGGAAAAACCTTTGGTAGGGGTTGCGCACCACGTCTCTTTTATGCGACCATACGGTCTCTTTGATATTGGGGGCGTTACTATTAGTAATTCCCTCACTATGTTTCCATATATTGATAGCATTTGTGAGAAATTGGACTTCATAGGCATCAACTACTACGGACAGGTAAGAGAGCTAAGAGTAAAAAATATATGCTTTTTAGGCTTTGAATTTGTATCAATAATAGTTCTTTCTCACCGGGAAATCAGGAAGCAGTGTGCGGTGCTGGACTAAAGCTTGTAGAGACTGATGAATACAGTGAATCTGGACGAGGGGTGTATCCTGATGGTCTCTACCGTGTGTTGTTGATGTTCCACGAGAGATACAAACACCTGAAAGTTCCTTTCATCGTCACAGAAAATGGCATTTCTGATGAAACAGATGTGATTCGGCGACCTTACCTGATCGAGCATCTCCTTGCCCTTTATGCTGCAATGCTAAAGGTTTTTTTGTCTTTGGAATTCTCTGAATCGTACAAACGTTTATTCCTGCTTAGCTTAATGGTATTTGGTTGCGTTGTTGTGATGGGCTAGCCCCCGTTTTGAGCCTGGCCTGTTATGACCTTATTCTAAGCTTCAAAACCCGGCCATGGTTTCGGGCTAATCCTCAAAACGGGTCAACCGTTGCAGGGTCGGTCGGGGTTTGGGTCTACCATAACAACACTACGTTTTGGCATATCTCTCACTGTGTTTGTGGCTTTCATGACAGGGTGTTCCGGTGCTCGGTTACGTATTCTGGACTATTTCCGACAACTGGGAATGGGCTGATGGATATGGTCCCAAATTTGGACTTGTAGCGGTTGACCGATCCAATAATCTTGCCCGAACCGTTCGGCCATCGTACCATCTCTTTTCCAAGGTTTATAAATAAAGTTTATAATCCCTGTGGTTACTACGACACTTGAGATCATCAGATCGCTTTTCTCCTCAAATGGCTTGCTTTTTTTCCTACTCTCCAGATAGTGAAAAGCGGAAAAATTACTCGTAAAGATCGGTCTCTTGCATGGAACGAACTCCATAAAGCTGCCAAAGCAGGAAAACTACGGCCATTCTACCGAGCCGTTGATAACCGTGGTCTAATGTACGCAGGTTAGTTACACCTTCCACTTTAACTTTTTTTTTTTTTAAAACTTTTTTGTCACTTTTACTTTATAATCTTACTTCCTATGCTTCGTTTGAAAGATGGTCTCGACAAGCCTCAATGGAGACCGTTTGTTGACCGTGACTGGCGGTTTGGTCACTACCAAGTGGATGGTCTTCAAGACCCGCTGAGTCGCGTAGCTCGAGCCCTTCTCATATGGCCGCTTATCATGAAAAAGAAGATAAGAAAAGTTAAGGTCAAGCACACCGATGATTCTGGGCTCGCTCTACATCCCGCTTATGCCTCACTCTTTGACTAGAGGAAGAGAGTAGAAACCGAGGAAACAATCTCATTTCCCTGTATGATTTGCCAAACCTTTGATGCAAATAGAGACGATTCACCGTTTTTGCTCTATGTTTAAATAAAGAGAAAACGGCAGGATGATCTCGCGTACTGTCTCTGAACGTGGCGCTGTTTTCGCATCCGCGTCCTGACTTAGCGTGAGACATTTTGCATGGAAAACAATGAATCGCAAGCTTAACCGACCCAATGTCCGGTGTAAATTTCAAAAGAATCTTTACACAGGAATACAAGATGGAAACGCTTTACATCCAATGTCCGGTGTAAATTTTAAACGACCGAATATAAGTGTTGAGATATACTATGAAAGAAAAACGGTGCATACATAGCTTTAGGACGAGGTTTGTTAATATTGACCAATGGAATGCAATGAGTAGTTTAGATATATTTATCTCTATGACGCGGAAGCTCTCTCTTTCTTCTCTCTCTCATATCTTTCAGAGAGAGAGAGCTTCTTCATCTTTTTCTTTTGTCTTCCGTTTAATCGGATGTAGTTTCCGACTTGTTCGGTTTTTTTGTTGTTGTCTATAATTCCGCTAGTCGGATCTCTTTTACTGTTTATCAGTTAAGCCTTTTGCATGTTTCTTAAGATCCTTCCTTTGAAGGTGATTATTCTGGAGGTTTCAGTGGACTTTTGCTTTTGGCTGGTTATGCTTGAATTTTCTTCCGTCAGATTGTAATTCTTCACTTTCTGATAATCGATTTCAAGTGAAGTTTTTCTATAGGTTGAGAATCAAGTTTTGGAGTCTATTCGGTATTATTAGAATAGAATTTAGAAAAGTTGGGGTCATCTTTTGACGTCTCAACAAAGTTCTGTTATTAATTCTACCGTTGGTTTCTTGGGTTTTGATCTCCAGCTATAATTAAAGTTCCTCTGATTGCTTCTGGTGCTTTTCATGCAAAGGGATCAAGATTTAGTACAAGATCAAAACATCGCTTGGTTGTTGGAAACGTGAAGCTTCACCGGCGGTGGTATTCCGGCAAAGAAGTTCTTGAAGCGGTGATGATCGATGGCTCACTCCTCTACAAACACGTGTCCCAGTCGTGTCATAATCATAATAACATTGTGATGACGTGTTCTTATTTTGTATGTTGGGCCTAAAGTTATGGGCTCGGAATAAGTTTCTTTTACTAAACTTTACCCTTAATGNCTTTACCTTTTATTGGTTTAAAAAAATTAAAAGAAAAAAAAAAAAAAAAAAAAAATCTCTATGACGCGAAGATACTTTTTTGTTGTTTTAAAAAGCTTGGGGTGTTTTTAAACCTAAAAAAAAAGATCATGCTCTAAATCGCGATTTCATTAAAATCCAGGGGGCTCTCATTTTTAATTATACCGACAAGTTTATATTAAGACGCAGTATAAAAAAAAAGTATAGCATTCGTAAGACGACAAAACAAATTTAAGGGAAAAAAATAGAAAAGAATCGTTAAACCCTAAACCCACTTTGGTTTGTTTCTCCTCTTCTTCCACAACGCCGCGCTCTTTCTCTCTCCCTCTGAAGAACAAGCCTTGCTCTAATAGCGAGCATGAGTTCGTCGNACAGGCCACAAAGGCGTTTGAAAAAGCCGATACAGAGCCTTCGAAGAGACCCTACACACGCCCTTCGATTCTCTTCAGTCCTAAAGAAGCAGCAGATTTCGATATCGAGTCAATTTACGAACTCGGGATCAAAGGTCTTGATTTTCACTTGTAGTAGTAATGTATAATTTCCAGTGAACAAGCGCATTGCTGATTCAGTTGTCATCCTTGTTTTAATTTGATTTGTTAATTCAGGTCTCGAGGTGCTTGGAAACAAAGATGAGAGGTTTAAGAATTTCTTGAGCGATTTGTTTAGTCATAAAAGTAGAGAAATTGATAGGGAATTGCTGGGTAAGGATGAAAATGCTAGGATTGATGCATCAATCAGCTCGTATCTACGGCTACTCTCTGGTTATCTTCAGTTCCGTGCTTCCTTGGAGACCCTTGAGTATCTCATACGAAGATACAAGTATGTGTTTCCTTTCTTACTATATTTCTCTTTGACTTTGCTTTGTATCTTTTTTCTATCGAAGTTTCCTAACTACTGGATTCTACAGGGTTCATATATACAATATAGAAGATGTGGTGTTATGTGCTTTGCCGTATCACGACACACATGCATTTGTCCGTATTGTTCAGCTGATTTCCACTGGGTGAGCAATGATTCTTTCATTCATTCGTTTTTCAAGTGTAGACCCCTTAATTTATCAACGAATTGTAACAACCTCGATCTCGTTTGTATTACAGCAACACCAAGTGGAAATTTCTTGATGGTGTGAAAAATTCAGGTGCTCCTCCTCCTAGATCTGTTATCGTTCAGCAGTGTATACGTGATATGCAGGTCTTGGAGGCCTTGTGTGACTATGTAAGTCGCTGCTTTTTTATAATTTCCCTAAACTGCTTGTGTCAGTCGCATATATTAAAATGAACATCTTGTTTTGTTGCTTGTTGTAGGGATCTCGGACTAAGAAGTATCAGCCTTCAAAACCCGTGGTCAGCTTCTCCACAGCTGTCGTCGTCGAGGTTCTAGGTTCAGTTGCAATAGTTGATGGAAATATCGTAAAGCAGATCTTACCATTTGTCGACTCTGGTCTGCAATCCGCTGTGAAAGGATGTTTAGATCAGCAGGTTTGTAAAGCGGAATCTGCCAAATAATGTTCTTTAATTAAATTTGTTTCGGTCTGTGTGATTCTTATGACATGTTTATTTTTTCTAGGCTGGTGCGTTAATGGTTGTTGGCATGTTGGCTAACAGAGCCACGCTAAATGATAATCTTATCAAACGCTTTATGAGGTCAATCATCGACATTGCTCGTGAACATGCCAAAGAATCATCTGATCCTCATTGGCTTCGATTGTCATTTATGGCATTGATTAATTTTGTTCAGGTACTTGACCTTTCTGTTCTCAATTCTCATGAACTTCTTAATTTAGATATCACGAATTTTACAAACTTCTACTTGTGAGGTGAAACATATTTCTATTGCTTACTGAGAATTCTGCTCACAACTGGCCGGTGTTTGTATTTTTGAACTTTTTTTTTTATGAACTACAGTTGCAATCTGTGGACTTGATCCCAAAGAAAGCTTTGGACCTTTTAAAGGAAATAAGGTAGACAGATATGGACATATTCCCTCTTTAGCTAATTTCATTGTAACATTATCTTAACATTTTACCAATGAGGGATTCAATTTTGTGTAGGGATATTTCTGGTGTTCTTCTACTATTGTCCAAAGAGTTCAATATCAAGAGGTTCCTGGCTGTGTTACTAGATTCTCTTCTTCTTTACAGGTGTTTATTTGACACTGTTTTGCCATTTTCCTTTGTATCTATATTGTTAGTATACATGTTTTAACTTACCGTCTTCTGTTTGCAGTTCGTCTGACGATCAATGTCGGGAAACCTTAGTTTCGATAATTGATAATGTTCCAGTAGACCACATGGTTGATCATATGATCTCCAAGGTTTTTTCTACGTGTATGACACAATACCAGAAGAACAAAAGTGATTTTACATCTTCTACATCTGGTTAGTGAAATGCCAACTACCGTGAGTTTACTTGTTCGCAACTCTCTTTTTATAACGGCCTTGATTGCAACTTAATTGTAGGGAGCTGGGCTAAGAAAATTCTGGCTGTTGTTAGCAAGAAGTATTCTGTTGAATTACGTGCAGCAGTACAAACATTTATGGAGGTCAGTGGTCCAACACTCAATGACTTATTTTCTGCCTTTTGTTAGTTCTGTCCCCTCTGAATCATCAAATTATTGTTTCAGGATACTAAAGGCCAGTCGAAGAAAGAAGATTTGAAGCTGGAGATGTTGTCTCGTATGCTGGATGGGAATGCAGACATGTCCCTGCCGTTCGTGGATTCAAAATTGTGGTTCCGGCTCCACCATCCCAAGGTTCTATAAAATCTGATCTTAGTTTTGTGAATTTCTTTCCATTTCCTTTTTGTGCAAGACTAAGGGCTTGATATAAATCATAGGCTGCTGTACGTTGTGCTGCGCTTTCTAGTCTAAATGGTGATCTCAAGCATGATAGATTTAAGGCAGAGGTATGTGTGTGGGGGTACTCATCCCAAATATTCTTATTTCTTACTACGCACCTCATGGCATCTGACTAATCTTTAAATTCTTCGCCACACTCCGTCCAGAACCTTGTCATAATTCAGGATGCTATAGTGCGCCAGCTTTGGGATGATGATCTGGCTGTTGTTCAGGCCGCCCTGTCTCTTGATCAGTTGCCGAATATAGTGACCTCTTCTACTCTTCTAGATGCTTTGCTTCATGTGGTGAAACGGTGTGCTGGCATTCTCCTATCAGGTGATCGAAGATGCTCTCTTCTTTTCTTAACTTGGCTCAGTGTTGTCATCTAGAGCTTTATTAGCATATCTGTAAAGAGTGTTGATCTTCAATGTCATTTGATAAATCATTTCCGCTAATAGTAATACGTTGATCAAATTCTAGTATGCTAACATCAGTCAGAAATGTTTCTAGGCTGCACTCTCTTTCGGATATTAACTTGTTTATTGTCCCCTGCTGGTCCACCGTTTCATTTATAGGAACTTATAATGCTCAGGCCATGTTCTTACTAGGGCCACGTTTCTTTATGTTGTGCATATCTTTTAACTTCTTTTTGGAATTGCCTGGAAGAAAAATCTGTGTAGTGTTCTCATCCAATTCCTTTTAATATATTGTCTCGTGAAATATATATAATTGCTTCAAGAGTGCAAATTTCTAAGATGTGCATTCAATTTATCTGGAATCAACCGTTTTTGTTGTAGGAGTATCACATGCTATTCAACTCGCAGCAGATGTCGTTGCTTTGTCCCTTAAAATTGCTGTCTCAAATTTCTGCAATCAAGCAGACTCTACCGAGAAAGTCGCCTCTGCAATGCTCCCATTTCTCTTAATTCAGCCGAAGGTTCTTTCTCATTCTCTTTATTTTATACAGTTATGGAAAAAGTCTATTTTAACTTATGCTAATTGTTGTAATGTCTGTAACTAGACTTGGAATTTAAACCTACGTGTGCTGACATTGGGGAAGGATGCTAACTGGCCACTTTTCAAGAATCTTGTTGCTGATGACGGAATGGTAAATATGAGTTTACAATTTGCATATTCTTCATACACCAAAATCACAAATCCATTTGTGGTTGTTGAATATTATATCATGTAATCTAAGAACTCTTTTTTTTTTTTTATCTGTTTAGCAGAAAAAGCTCCCAGATATCATGTCTGGAAACATATCCTCGATAAGCATGAATATTATCAATAGTTTGGGGGAGGCCCTTTCCTTGGAACCTGATGAGCGTAGGATTGAGCTAATTGAGAGTGCTTGCAACTTTAAGCTCTCTGAAGCTTTGGAATCATGCAGCAATATCAAATTGACAGAACAGGAACGCAACAAGTTGCAGGTTCGTCATTACTTTCCTATTTTTCATGAAAGAAAAACTTCCAGTCCTCGGTATTTTAACTATTTCTCTTGTCGAGTGTTTGCGTACTTGAGGGGGATTTATATTTGAGATACTAGTGTTCTTTGTTTCTAAGATTTTATGATTGCTCTTAATAACTTGTGAAATTCATATCCCATTTCAGAAGGGACTGTTGATCCGTGAAAGTGTGTCTGCATTGAACATGGATATCGTTAACAAGCTGGTGGAAGAATTTATGATGCACCCTGGTGACGTGATTCAGTGGCTTACTGTCAGTTGCCAAGATGGACCGTTGTCAAAGACGCTGTTTTTTGTACTGTTGATGCAGTCATTGCACAAGATGAATTCTTCATCTGGTAAGGTTCTGTTCATGGTTTATGCGTTAACTATATGTGCTGATGATCATGGGTTTTCTATTTCTAAGTACCGTAAAAGCTTTTGTCTCATATGATAAGTTATCAAGAGTTTGTTGATGGCTGTGTTTTCCTTGATATAGATCCTAGTCAATTTTTGGATCTTTTCGAGCTTTGCTTTCCTGTTTTGAAGACCGAGTGGCAAGAACTTGGGGTTACAGTTGATGTTTCTTTGAAAGAGGTATAATGTTCTACTGGCTGATGTAGATTGATGTTTTCACAATTTAAGATTGTTGCTTATTTTTACCTTGTTAGTTTTTGATGTCTTTGTGTATTACTTGCAGCTATCGAAAAGCAACTGCCAAGAACTCTTATATCAACTTTTTGACACCTCTGATATTACTGCACTGAATTCCAAGCTTCTGATATGCTTGTTTTGGAAGTTGGTCGAGTCATTCATTAAACTTGAACCGGCCCATGTCTCTTCGGTGGGTGATTTTCAACTTGATCTGTTTTTTATTTTATTGAATATCTTGTTGTCCAACCAATGGCAATGCTCATAACTATTGTGCGACTTCTCCTTGGTTCAGGTTTTTAGCAGAAGGTTGTGTAGCGGACTTGAAGACTTGTTTTTCTTTTTTGCAACAACCCGATCACAGCATGTTTTCAAGGAACACCTCCACTACCGTGTGCGAGAAGCCAAAGTCTGTCCCGTTTTGTTTCTCACCCGACTCCTATCACGAGAAGGTTTGCATGGAAATCTATATTTCCTCTAGTTATAAATCACTTGAGCATCTCTTTATTTCAGATGAAATCGTTTTGAACTCTTTTCTAGGATTCTGAGAATCCTAGTTTTTATTTTGATATTTCTCGATTTTTATGCTCTTGGGTATTATGGAATCTAGTTGATGATAACTCTTTCTGTTTTATTCCGTCTCCTCTTCTCTAATGCTGTTCTCTTCTTCTTTCAGATGTTCCTCCTATGGTCCAAATCGAAAGTCTCAAAAGCTTCTTGTATCTTTGCTCCAATGGGAATAGTGAATGGTCGATTCAAATATTCTCTAGTTTTCCAGTACTTTTGGTTCCCATGTCGAGTGATAATCAGGTGACAGCTGAAACTTTTTATTTTCTTTATTGTATCACTCTGTGCATTATCGTCCTTTTCCTAAACTCGTTTTCTCTCTCTAGGACGTTAAAGTAGCTGCCATGAATTGCTTTGAGGCGCTCTTCAACCTACGGTGTCGTGTCGACTCTAGCAAGAAAAATGGTAAATCTTGGTTTGGCATTAGATGTTTATGTTTTATCCTAACAGTTTTTTTTAATCCTCCTGAAATTTCAAAACCAGGGAGTGCTGCAATCTGTAATAGTTCTTTTGATGAACTGTTGGGAATGATCGTTCAACAAAGGAGGCTTATATTGTCGGACAATAAGTTTCTTCCATCCTACTTGACATCGTTACTCAGTTCATCCCCTAATGACTTACTAGTGCCAGCTGACCTTCAAAAAAGGTACTTAGCTGAGTGTGAACAACTGTCTGATGACACATGGGTATATTCATTTGTTTACTCCATGCTTGAATGTCCTCTTCGCAAACTCCATTAATGTCGTCGTTTCATGATTTTCAACTTCAGGTTTGATCAACCCACAAAAGAAAGCATTCTTTCGTTCATCTTATTGTGTGCGCAAGAACTTCCTGCTTATGGGAAGGTGTGTTTCTTCTATCTGTTTTCAGTTTCACTTCCTTCTGAAGTTCAATTCTCCTTATGCTTTGTGACACTATTTTTCTAAACTCTTACCTTTTCCCTCTTACAGCTAAGAGTTCTATCACTGCTAAAAGGTCTAGGCATCTTGCTTCTGCATGATGAAAATGTTAAGTCATTGTCTCAACTTCTAGATAAACGTAGTCAATACTACATTAAACTGGACAAAACTTCCTCGCCAATATCAGACACCGAGGTCGATTTATTGTGCCTTCTTTTGGAGGTAAATTCACTTTATCTCCATTCCCGTCCTAGGAAAACTTACTTGTTGTCTTTCACCACAGTTTAATATTAACTTTGCTTTTACTTTTCTCTCCCTGTGTCAGTGCTCCATGATTCGTTCAGCGTCGTTTAAAGGGCAGTCTCTTGATGATCATATACTGAACGCATTGAAAGTAAGAATAGTTCATTGTTCCATATATTCCATGCTTGCTTGGGTACTTTTTCGTTCCAGTCACAGATGTTTGCTTTTGCAGATGGATTGTGTGGCATCAGAACATCCTGCTGTTGTCTCTCCATGTCTTACTATTTTGGAGAAGTTAAGTAATCAATATTATACTGAACTGAAGACCGAGGTTCAGGTCAGTTATAAATGCAGTATCCTTCTATAACTCTTCATATACATATAAATATTAATATATATCTCATCAATATCGATTCGAACTCTCCTGATTGTTCTTTCTGGATCAGATTCGTTTCTTCCACAAGCTAGTGTCTATGTTTCGAAGTCCAAATGGCAGAATACAAAATGCTGCCAAAGAAGCTGTCTTACGCCTGAAGGTATGTTCACATTCAATTTATTTCTCGTATTCTTCCTTGTTGTCCTTTTTCACTGTCTTTTCTTATACAGTATGGAAACTATCTTGATCCAGTTTTACAAAAGTTTTATGGAAAAAGAGAGAATTTGGTTTGCCAAACAGTTTCTATTGATTGTATTTTGCTTTATTTATTTATTTAGCATCTTCAATATTGCAGATTTCTTGTTCAACGGTGGTCTATACCCTTGATCATATAACTCAGCAGGATAATCTTGTTATTGATTCTTTGAGCAAGAAGAAGAAACAGAAGAAAAATTCAAAGTCGTGTCTAGAAGAAGACGTAAGTGGTGGGGAACTTCTAAGAGGAGAAAAGGCTCTCTGTTTCATTGCCTCGTTACTTGACATGCTGCTTCTAAAAAAAGATCAAGCTCACAGGTCTCTTGAATTTATATATGCTTATATTTGCATGTCCATTGTAAATTTTGGCAATCCGAGACAATTTTGTTACCCAACTAATTTTCATATAACTTAATCTTGCTTAGGGAGTCCCTTGTAGGGCCTTTGTTTAAGCTCCTAGGAAGATCTATGTCTAATGAATGGGTGAAAATTGTTTCGTCCGCTGAGGAAACCTCAGTCCAACCTCCTCAGGATGTTCGTGAAATAACTCATGCATCTATTTCTTCCATCCAACAGACAGTGCTCTTACTCCTGAAAGATATTTTTGATTCTCCGAATATGAATCCTTTGAAGGTATGCTTTAGATTTTTTTTTTTTTTTTATGTGGTTATTTAACGATTGTTGCTTGTTTTCTTCGCTTACTTAACTTCTGATAGCAGGCTGACATAACAAATGAAATCAATGTCAAAATGCTGGTTGAGTTTGCTCATTCTTCAAATGATGGAGTCATACGGAACTATATCTTCTCCCTCTTCACTTCAATAGTTAAAATTGTCCCAGATAGAGTTTTGGACCATATTATCAACATACTTACACTTGTTGGCGAATCAACGGTGACACAGGTTTGTTAGTCCATAACCTTCTTACTCTTGTATCAATTTCAATTTTCCCCTTATACTCTTCATATCACTTGATTTTTCTTGGTACTCCCTGATATTTTTGGCGGTGACTAAAATCTTCCCTAACAGCTGATACTTTGCTCTTTATTTGTAGATTGATAGCCACTCGAAGTCGATCTTTGAGGAGTTTATATCATCGGTTATTCCATTTTGGCTGTCTAAGACAAAGAGTGAGGAACAGTTGCTGGAGGTAATCTTTTGGTGATGTTTCTTTTTTTTCCTTACTATAAGTACATCAAATGTTAAATCAGTTATGGATTAATATATCTTTACTAATTTGATTTTCAGATTTTTGTTAAAGTGTTGCCTGATATTGTTGAGCATAGGAGGCGTTCCATTGTAGCTTACCTGCTGGGGTAATGTGTAGATAAATAAAATTGAATTTGAGGTTTTTGTGTTTTTTCCTCTAAAAATGTACTGAATGGCGACCCTTTATTTCTGCAGAGTTATTGGTGAACAAAATGGTTTGCCTTCTTTGCTTGTCCTCCTGTTCCAGTCCTTGAATTCAAGGAAAGACTCAGCTTGGCTTGGTAATGTCCAAAATTCGGAAAGGTTTATATCCGATGTTAAGAGGGAGTGGGAGTACTCTTTTGCCGTGGAAATATGCGAACAATATACTTCTTCTATATGGCTCTCATCCCTTGTCATGCTACTTCAAACTATCAGCAAAGACAGTTCTAGGAAAGAAAGTTTCTTTCAGATGCGGCTTGTCTTAGAATTTATATTCGAGAAATTGCAAGACCCAGAATTGGCATTTGCAGTGTCACTTGAACCAAGAAATAATGTTTCAGTTGGCATTCAGGTAAACCCTCTTCCAATTTTTTGTCATTCTAATTGTTGTTACTAAACTTCTGTTTACTCCTATGCATGTTATTTTCCTGTAATCTGACATATTCCATATAAAATAGAGAATTACCTTGTTGCTCTGTTTGTGTGCTTTCTGGAATGTCCACTTTGTAGTAAACGCGTCTTGTTATATTTTCAGCAAGAACTACAGGAGGTTATGAAGGGTTGTCTACTTCTTCTGCAAGCTGTTGATTCCACAAAGGAGAAAGATGTGACTTCTACGGTTAGAAAGGAAATCAGAATGCGTATACATGATGTCTTGATGACTGTTACGGGAGTTATGGATCTGTCTATATATTTCAGAGTTGTAACTAGCTTGCTTCAGCAGCAGTCAGATCGTAATGGGACGAGAAAGGTATAAATTATTACCGGTTATCGTTTTTTTTTTATTTCCCTGGAAGTAGCCTTGCCATGCGAATTCCTTTGGGAAAGCTCAGATCATATAAGTCATGATTACCTTCGTTTTAATCGGGGTTTTGGAGGCCTTGGCTTAATGGCGTTCTTTTATGAATGCAGGTACTTGGGCTTATAAGTGCGAGAGCTAAGGACTCCTCTACTTCTAAACTGAAACATAAGAGGAGGCTCCCCAATCAGAAAAGAGGAAATCCTTGGTTGAACTTGGATGAGGCTGCTGTTGAAGCTTTCGGGAAGATGTGTGAGGAAATCGTCAATGTAATTGTTGAGGCTGATGATGAGTCAGGTGTTCCAGCTAAACGAGCTGCCATTTCTACACTGGAAGTTTTGGCTACCAGGCTTCCCTCTGGTCATTCGATCTTCAGCAAGTGTCTTGCATCTGTTGCAGAAGGCATCAGCTCAAAGAATCTGGGAGTTTCTTCCAGCTGTCTTCGTACCACTGGTGCACTGATCAATGTTCTTGGACCAAAGGCGCTCTTTGCACTTCCGCGCATAATGGAAAATTTGGTACAACAATCGCGCGAAGTATCATCTGCATCAACTGGAAACGCAACCGCCGAGGAACAGTTGCTTATGCTATCTGTTCTAGTCACTTTGGAAGCAGTGATTGATAAACTTGGAGGTTTCCTAAATCCTCATCTTGGGGATATCATTAGACTCATGGTGCTGCATCCTGAATATGTTTCTGATTTCGACAAGAACCTTAAGTCCAAAGCCAATGCCATTAGGAGACTCCTTACTGAAAAAATACCTGTGAGTACTTCACATAGTTATATATATCTGTTTTTTTTTTGGCTTTTAGTAGTGATCTTAATGATAATAACCCTTCTTCCAGGTTCGCCTCACTCTGCAACCTCTTCTACGAATATACGATGAGGCTGTTAGTTCTGGCAATGCAAGTTTGGTGATTGCTTTTGATATGCTAGAAAATCTGGTTGCAAAAATGGATAGAGCCTCTATTGTCTGCAACCATGCAAAGATTTTCGACCAATGCTTAGTTGCCCTAGATATTCGACGCCAAAAGCCAGCAACAATTCAGAACGTTGATGATGCGGAGAGAAGTGTAATCAATGCGACGGTTACACTCACAAAGAAGTTAACTGAGTCTGAGTTCAAACCCCTCTTTATCAGAAGTATTGATTGGGCAGAGTCAGATATTGTAGACGGATCTGGGAGTGAAAGCAAGAGCGTCGACAGATCTATCTCTTTCTATGGTCTGGTGAATAGACTCTGTGAGAGTCACATGTGAGTAAACTAATACGTTTAAGAAGCTGTGATCCCCTTTACATCTTCTGGAATATTGGGAAATTAACTTCAATTTTTCTTGTTGTGGAATGCAGGTCGATCTTTGTACCATATTTCAAATTCCTGCTTGATGATATTGTATCGCATCTCACCAGTGCCGGATCATCAGTGACAACAAGGAAGAAAAAGAAAGCCAAAATTCAGGAAACGGATGACACTATACCACCAAAAAGCTGGCATCTTAGGGCGTTGGTTCTTTCATCTTTGAAGAACTGCTTTTTGCATGATACTGGAAGCTTGAAGTTTCTCGACACAAACAACTTCCAGGTCACTTATCTATAACCTTTTATGTCTTCTTGGGTCAAACGTCTATATCCCTTTTTCTTGGATTATTAGATTTTTGATACAAACTGTATTCTTCTCCACAGGTGCTACTGAAACCTATAGTGTCACAGCTTGTTGTGGAACCGGCATCGGATTTGAAGGAGCATCCACATGTACCATCTGTAGAAGAGGTTGATGAGTTGTTGGTTTCATGCATTGGTCAAATGGCAGTAGCCTCTGGTTCTGATCTCCTCTGGAAACCACTGAACCACGAGGTAAACAACGTCTCAGCTTATGTTAGACGATGTTCTGTTCATTTTGGTTCACAACACTGAATTTTTTGTTTCAACCGTCATAATGTTACATAGGTGCTAATGCAAACAAGGAGTGAGAAGTTGCGTGCGAGGATTTTGAGTTTGAGGAGCGTGAAACAGATGATGGATAATCTGAAAGAAGAGTATCTTGTGTTGCTCGCTGAAACCATTCCATTCTTAGGTGAACTACTGGAAGACGTTGATCTGTCTGTCAAGTCTCTGTCTCAAGATCTCATCACTCAGTTGGAAGAGATGAGCGGTGAAAATCTGGCGCAACACCTTTGAAAACTCTGATTGCTACAAAACCTTAGATTCCCAATTTTGATGTATATTGTTGATTTTGAGCAACAGTTTTGACTTTGAATTCCCTATGTGATTCTTGATAATAGATCTGTTTCTGTGGTCATTTATGTTTCTAAACATTTGCCAAAAAATTTAGCATTTTCTTTTTACTTCTGTGCAGGAAAGAAGTATAAAAAATCTTTTTATGACAATATATCAAATTTGTTAAACTTGTAGCCACCGCAAAACTTTAAATATTTCTTGTATCCTATAGGAAAATACACGCCAAAAGAGACTATCGTCGTTGTATAGGAAAATACACTTGCCTTGGTGAACTATATAGTATATTATGATAACTCGACACATAATGAAATAAATAAAATTAATGGGTGATAAAACCAACGGATTCATTCATCATCAATCTTCTATTCCAACACCACCATCGTTTTCCTCCTCCGTTGTGTTGTCCGGCGAGGTTTCTTCTTTAAATAGTTCTTCACTCCCCATGAGTTCTTCATATAGCTACCAAATCCAAGACGTTTTACATAACATTATCAAATAACATATATAACTTCTTGAGATTTGAGAACGGTGCCTAGTAAGGAGCCTTTACTAACCTTCACGGCTGATTCCACAATCTCACTGTAGTTCAAATTTCCATCTGGACTAGACGCGGAACTGATACTACCTCCAAATTCACCCTGATCCAAATGAAACTTTGATTTAGTGAAATGATATTACAATTGTCGAAAATCTGTAAGTCATGAAGAGATAAATATCTAATCACATTCCACACCTTGACCAGCTCTTGCACGTACAGTGCTCTCCAGAGTACAACAGGCTTTGCTTCAGCAGTATCATTCTCAGCTACTAAATCGCTTTGAGGATTCTCAGGAACCTGCGGTCTAATGAGAGTATTCATGGCTGATAACAGCGCAGTTTTCCCTTGATCATCGTTGTCACAGACTGTTGAAAGATACAAAACATGCCTGCAGCAGCAGCAAATATATATATGACTCGAGAAGCAAATGGAAAGAAACATAATGAAAATGGGAAGAACCCTCTTTTGACTGAACGACAACTTACATGTCAGCTGGACAAACCGCTAAACCACTACCAAGCTGAAGAACCCGAATGGCAGCTAGCTGTTCAGGAAACAAAGCTAAGAAAAAAAAAAAAAAACAATTTAGAGTAGAACTTTCAATAAGCAATTGACGATGTACATAAACAAGTAACTGGTGGGTCTTTTAAATTAGCTTACATTTAGGTGGGTAAACGACAAGAGCGTTTGATATATTAGCTTTCACAGAACCTTTAATGATACATATTCCTCTAGCTATTTTCCTCTTACTGCTTATCGCCTTTGGGAGAAGAACACGAAGAGTTTCTTTCTGCTGATCTGTCAAAGATGACAGTGACTCCAATGCAACAGTAATACATGGATCCAGAATCAGCTTTTGGCTGAAAATCTCTTGACCCGAAGCTAGTCTAACCCCTTTATAGACCCCAGTTTCCTGCAAGAAAAAAAAAGGTTAGGATAATAAAGTAAGAATCAGCTGTTAAGCAAACCAAACAAACATATGTTAGGTAAAAAGAACCATCGACTCACTTGCCTTGTCAAGAAGCAGAGCAGTAATAGGCATCCGAAGAACCTGTTCATACATTGAAGAGCCCGGTAAGTAACAGACACCATAGCAACACAGAATATATAATGCAGGCAATTGTTGAGAAACGTACATAGATGCATCCTTTGACAGCGGCTCGACGGCAAAAGGCTTGTGGAAGCTCTCCTTGTCCATAAATTGGGTATATCAACGCCCCAAGTGCGTTTGAAAATCTGAAGTAGAGAATAAAAGAAGAGGTCTCAAAGCTAAATCAGAGTGAGTAAAAACCAATGGGAAGGAGAGAATGATGAGTGACCGACCTGCCCATAGAAGTAATGTATAGAGCCAATCGATCAATGCCCTCTTTGGTCTTGAGTAAATGTCCACAACTTTCCGGATTCTCTTGATCATAATCTAACATCGCAATACCATACAAGATGATCCTACATGGAAGAAGATTTGTCATCAGCATTTCAAAAGACATCTTCTTTGCGAAACAAAAAAAGCTGTGAAGAAGTGATTAAAAGAGCTAATACGATTTGATTTTGGGTGGCAGACGCATCTTTGACAAGAAGTCCACAAACGGACTCTCCATGTCTTGCTCGGAAACCCTGACAGCTGTCTCGTCAGAAGCCAAGTGTGCCTGAACGAGCTTGAAGAACTTCATGAGCTGATTCTTCTCCAAGAGCGTCAAGCTCTTGTCTTTGAATATCGCAGCTCTCGAATCCGGGACGCTTCTTAGCCCTCCGGTGGAATCCCCGACGAAGCTGGCGTCGATGCTCTTGAACTCAACGTAATTGTTGGATCCTGATTTGAGCATGAGATTGATGGACTCATCCGCACAGAAGATGACCCTAGGACCGCACAAGTCAACGTTAAACCTTCTCGAGTGTTGTTCGAGGATCTCCGGTTCGAAGCTCGAAACCTCGACTGAGGAGTACAAGGATCGGCTGACGAGATCCACGGAGAGGGAATCATGACCGTCTGACGGAGGAGACGAGACGGAGTTCGAATGAAGGAACGAAGTGAGATCGGGAAGAGAAAGGGATGCGAAGTGAGAGCCGTAGAAGGGGTTAGGATCTAAGTGGAGAACGGAGCTACCGGAGGAGGAAGCAGCGGCGGCGATTACGGACTCGGAAACTCCGGTGCCTACGACTATGAGATCGTAGGTTGAAGGATCAATCGGTGGATATGGAGGGAGGTCGGTCATGGTGGTGGCTCCAACCAATGGGAATCAAGTTATAATCAGACCACCGCGAGTTTAGCTTTGTGCCGTTCAATAACCGGAAAACTGTGAGACTTACGGTTTACCTTTTTCTATTTTTATTTGTTTTTTTTTTAATTTATGTTGTCAGTTGAGATATTACCGAAAGTCTATTACCCAAAACCTAAACTGTTTTAGATTAGAAGAGAATATCCTAATGAGTTTAGAAGTACGTTGAGTTTTCCTTTTCTATATATTCTTCTATCTAATCGATTGACCCCACAAACCTCTATATAATAGCTCAGAAGAAGGTAGTCATCATATCTTCTACCATTACAGAAAAGTTTTATTCTTAAAGCTTTGATTAGGACCTGAAGATGGTGAGTAAAAGGGATGTGATTGTAAGCAGAGGAATTTGGTATGTAATGACTCTACTGTCCCTCTTGGGCCTCTCCATATCAATCAACATTCTCTGGCCGGGCAAGTATGTGTCATCAAAGTCTTGTGCCGTCGGTGCCACAACCTTCTATGCGGTGATGCTAATCAGGTATCTCTTCTTCACCGATCCTCCCTCTCGTTGCTACAAAGAGTTCAAGACATGGAGAGGGAAGTTTTATCAGATTATGCTCTCGTATCTCGCCTTATCTGCAGTCATCGTATCGCCTTTCACATATAAATTTTTCATGAAAGAGTTTGTCTTGTCCGTGTTGTTGTTCACTATCTCGTTGTTCACCGGAGGGATAGGGCTCATCCAGCTATCACATAAGCTTAGGATGGAGACAAGATATGCTTTCCGCACGCTCTTCCTCGGATGGGTACTTTGTCTTTCTGGCATGTATATTGGTTCTTCATACGAGGGACAGGAATTGCGACTTGGTGTAATTTGTCAGTCGACGCTTGTCTGTTTTCTCTATATTTATCTTGTATCCTGCAGATCCTCTTCTTGCGCCAAGCTCTTGTCCAACACATTCTATTTGGTTTTATGATTACGTCTTTTCTTCTTCTTTTTTGCCATTAATAAAGTTGAGAGAACCTATTTATTATTATTCTGGAGTCTTTTTCGACAAAGTTATTTCCTCATTAACTTAACTAACTTGGTCTACACAAACCCTCTGAATCACAATGCTAGATCGATGATGCGACGATTTATTATTATCAACTGATTTTGGAAAATTGGTAATACAAATTAACATCATCGTGAACAAAACATAGATAAACAAGAAAGAACACCTTGACCTTGTTCATAAATAAATAAAATATACAGACAGATGACATTTAAACAAACATTGTATGCATCTCTACCTCTGATTTCTTCTATCTTTTTCGTATATCTACCATATCGCGTAGTTCATTAACTCCTCTGCAAATTGATATGGATCCCATTCAATTAATTATCCACTTTGGTCTCGTTCAGACGTGCTTCACACCTGTTGTTTCCCATGAAATAGTAATAAAACGTGAGACTTTTGTCTAATGGGCTGAAGCATCATGCACACCTTTCTTCCATACAAAAACAGAGAAAGATCTTTCTGACTAACCAGTTTTTGGGGAATTTTGACGAGAACAAACGAGAAAAAGTAGAGACAAGTGCAGATTATGATTGCTGAGATCGTGTTGTAGACAAGGCGCTTGTCGTCTTTGGTTGGTATGAAGGCTGTTTTCAAAGTGTTGGTAAGCTCGAAGAGCCTATAAGAGATCTGAAATAGAGCAACAAAACGCCAATCAGTTTCATTCTTTTTGGCTTTCAATTTGTTTGTGAGCCTCTTATAGCAGAGTTTTCTTACAGCGACGTAAATCGAAGTTGTGAGCATGAAGTTCAACAATGGATATTCCGGGATTAGAGAGAGTAGCAATTTGGGCTGACCATCAGGAACGGCAGATCTGTCGAATCATAAATTTCATAGCGTAATGGACCAAGACTAATATTAAGAGCTTATTGCATTGGCGTTCTCAACCCTTAACCTCCAACTTAAGGTACAATTGAGAACATTGACAAGAAGAAGCGTGACATACCTGAGCCATATATGAAACTGGGAGATATATGTCTCCAGTGTTATCTTCCCAAGCCACCTGAAAAATCACGAACAAAATTATGTTTCTCTGGAAATAAGAGGACGAATATATATCTATTGACTAAAACATTTTTCTTACGCCAGAAGGGTCAAACTGTAGCCGCGGAAAGACTGGGTGATGTTCCGGAGACAGATATAAACACTGAAAGAAAAGCAATACGAAGTGATACGCAAGTCAGGACTGGTTTTTGGAAGATCAATTGTACAGAGCTTTGAGAGTAAAGTGAAATACGTTATTGGAATCCAGGAGGTGTAAGGATGATATTTGTTGTAAGTTAGCTTGTCCATCTTATATATGTACTCGAACCAAAAATATCCCACCTAAAAGTTTCATAATACCAAGATATAGATTAGTTGGAAGGCAATATGTAAGGCTTCTTTCACCTGGAAGAAAGTGAAATGATGACTTGTTATACCGTTAGTGCTATAAGTGCCACAGTTGTTTTGATAGCCATCCTGAACTTCATCTCAGCTTCCTCCAGTTTATCCATCCAACTTTCAACCTATAAGATACATAATCAAAATACAGTCAGTCTTTCTCGTTAAGCTACCCCATTTGTGAACAAAGTTTGATGTGTTGTAAAGTTCAAGTGTGAGTACTGGGAACTTACAGTTGGGTGGTAGTATGCATAGAGCATCCCGATTATCCATATGTACCGATCAAGTCCCGAGCGGAAATGCCACTCATGCAAGAGGGGAAGCTGCGGTTTTGCGGGATCATTGTAACCTGCAATCGTTGTTTTTCGAGTTTTTTTGTTATAATTAATTGTCTCGTGACCACATTTAATTTCCATGGGAAACAAAGATCTGAGTCTTCACTAACCCATTAAGAATGTAAATGGACTCCAAATCCATTCAAAAACGCCGGGAATCTCCCAAACGATGATGACAACCAGGAAGCAGGCAACAATTTTGGCAGCTATGACTGAACCCATCTCGTTATATTTGTTCATGATACCAAGTGCTCCGTAGACCATCAGAGTAAACAGAGTATGCATAGGGCATATGTAGTATAGCATGTAACTGTTGTTGAGGATGATGCAGGAGAATATGACCAGGAAATTTAGCCGCCACATCATCTGTAGAACAAGAGTATGTTAGAATTTAGAAGGTAGAAAGAAGAAAAGAAACCAGGGATGCCATAGCTGTTACCTGAGCAAACCTTGGAAGGCTGAAGTCCTTGCGAATGTAATAATAAGAAAAATTCCCAAATCCAGTCATCCATACATAGCATGCAATGAAAACACGGATTGCATTATAGTACTCTGCAGCAGCGAAGTAGTGATACATCAAAAAGAGGACCTACAACACCAGTAAAAGAAAACAACGAATGAGTTAACAGCAAATGAAAAAGGAAAATTAAGCAATGAGCATGATCAAACGCTTGTTTGAAAACTGAAATAGGTGATGCATAAAGAGACATGTAGCAAAGAGAAGGGAAAGATAAATGGCAAACCTGCATCCAGCCTTTCCACTCCTCAGTTTGATGCCTATTCAAGTACATGATGGATTTTCCGTTGAATGCAGATTTATCATTATGTATGGTGAAGGAAGTTATTGCTGAAACGATGATGAGAAGGAAGTAAAGGAAGAGAAAGAGATCCCGGTTGTAACTCTGTATCAGAGGATAAACAATGGAAGGCAGTCAGACACGTAGAAGCATTAAAAGCTTTGTATAAAGCTTTCCAGGATCTACAAAGCAGATTTTAAAGATAAAATATAATAATCACCTTCTTGGATGAACTGAAGACATCCGTGCGGTCACATATGTAAAAGTATCCCATAAGCACTGCGAACTCAATTCTGCATAGAAAACAAAAATAAGTAACATAGAGAATGAATTTAACTCTAGAAAAAGAGGACTCAAAAGACTCACATTGCTCTGAGCGTGAGCCGGTTGTCAACCAAGAAGGACTCATCCAAGAGGACAAACCTGCGTAGAACAAAGGCATAAGCATATAAGCATAAGAAACGGGAGAGGTATTGGTAGGGGGAAGAGGTTTAAGGAACCTGATGAGAGGAGAGTGTGGGGAGGAGGGCTTGGCTCTAGGAGAAGGTGATTGAAGACCACCTCCGTCTTCTATCAAGAGAGCTTTGTCATCTTCTTTGACAAAATCTTTGGCGATTTCCACCAAGTTGACGTCAGAGTGCCTACTAAAGATAAAACAACCAACACGAAATCAAAGCCAAGCAAAAACCTCTCTCTTAGAGCAAAAAACCGATTTGTATATAAAGAAAAACGAACGCTTTGGCGGAGACGGAGTGTTTAGCAAAGTGCAGATACTCCGAGTATAGCCAAGCCACGATCACCGGCACAATCCCGAGCACCACCGACATCTGCAATTTCCCCCCCAAAAAGCCTTTACTTGTCAAACTAACTAGTACAAACAAGCAAAGATCTAAATTCCAAACAATACGACGACGTACTAGGCCAGGTGTCACAGGGCTTGATATCGCCATTTCCGATCCAACCGCGATTCAAACTCGTCGGTTTGAAACTTTGGGCAATTCGCTTCGCTCCACAACCAGATCTGGTAGAGTAAGCTGAGATCTCGTGATCAATATCCGAGAAGAGAAACAATCAATGAGGCTAAGACTGGATCGAATGAATGAAGATCCTCGAATCCTCTCTCTCGCTCTCGCTCTCGCTCGTCCCACTTCTATAGTTACACAAAATTTAAGAAGCTTCACGGGAATGACGAGTGAACTGTGTATATTTGCGAGAGAGTTTGAGCAGTTTAACTGTAGCTTCTCTTCCTATATTATACATTAATCATTCTTTTTTTAATTCTCCCCAAAAAATAAAAAATTACTAACCGACAAAGTTTTAACGACAATAGAAAACAACATTTTGGTATTATATGCTCTTCTATCAAATCGGGGGCCATTATTAAATCAGAATTTTGCCTAGATACAACAAACAGAGGTCTGTTACTTCATGTGAGATTCTAAACTATTAAACAAAACGTGTCTATAATGATCGCTCTTGTAGATACAAGGACCCAATGATGATAAAGAGACAATTTCATCATTTTGTTTTTTACCCTCGTTACAGATTGTACATTTTGATCCCCTAAACATCTTTCAGTTCCAGTTCATAAGAAAGAGATATCTGTGGACGAAATTTGGAGTACCTATTATGAAATCTATTTACCGATTAACTCCCTTTTTTTTTTTCTCATTTTGTGTGACATGCAAACTTTGAAACCTTATCTCCTTCTGCTCAAAAGATTATATGACAGGATTTACTCAAGAGTGTTTCGTAGTAACCAACCACCACCGTATCTAGTCTAATAACTTTAATTAATCTATTCTTATTCATCTCAAACAATAAGTCTACTAATTATGAGGCTAATGCGATGCGGTCTGTGTGTGTGTATTCGATGTCTGCTTGTCAACTACGCGTTTCTTTAGATTTGAAAAGTCGGCAGATTATATTAAGTCAGAAGAAGTTTTGTTAACATGCTATCATTTTGGAGTATGATTTTTTAGTACCCACCGGCATCTAATTTAGCTTCGGACTCTGTACATATTTTTATATTAATTAATTTTGGAATTCCAGTATTATATGATTAAGTGTCCATATTTGAACAATTCATTTCATATCCGCTTTACCTGTTGTAGTCTCTAGAATAGTTTATATAAAGGGATTGGTAGTCTATTGCTATATTTTCTTTTTATAGATCACTTTATATGTAGTTATAATATCTAAACATATAAATAATCTTAAAGCATGAATTACTATTCAAAATTCACAATAATTGAATTATGTTTTAAAGCCCACATGTAACGAATTCCCATATGAATAACTTGAACCAAAATTTAGAGGTAATTAAGATTGACATAGGAATAACGTAGATTGTAATCTTTTGTATATGAAACAGGATACATATGTATGTCTCTAGCATTCATCGGACTCAGAGTAGGGTTTAGAATTTAACGGAATTATCAAAGATTGTTTAAGGGTTAACTGTTCTTTGTCTCAGGAGTTTTTTTAAAGTTGGATTTAGTTCATGCACACAATTTCTAGCTTACTAATTGAACATTTTATTAAGCGAGATAAAAGCGTAAATCTTGATAGTTTAGTTG
The DNA here is from genome assembly GCA_900406495.1 of Sisymbrium altissimum. NCBI lineage: Eukaryota > Viridiplantae > Streptophyta > Magnoliopsida > Brassicales > Brassicaceae > Sisymbrium > Sisymbrium altissimum. Next base: position 185,987 of record OVBI01000024.1, on the reverse strand, counting down.
ATTATAATTTGGACTAAAACTGTTTAATTCTCCAACTAATATACAGTAAACATATGGTCTAATTTTTTCATTTATATCTATGAAGAGTAAAATGATGGTTTTAGTTAGGCATCTTCGTCACACGAATTCAGGATTTCGGAAACCTTCATCTATGGTCGATGTATGAAACTTCAAATTTATGAAAGTATGAGCCTATGAGATGCTGAAAAATAAAGTTTTTTTTTTTGTCATCCAGTAGATTAAAACATTAAAACAGAGTAAATTACAAAGCCGGCGGTTAAATAAAGTTATAAAACATCTAAAACAGCCGTTCGAAAAAAAAAATACATCTGAAACTAAAACACAGAAATGCCACGTGTCAATAATTTGGTGGGGCCGAATCTACCGTGCGCTGGAATTTAGGCAAATGTTAAGTCGTTTCAAGTTTCAAGTTCAAAACAAAAGCCAAAGGCGGAGAGACGAAGCAAGAAACGGTGAAATCACCATTCTAATCCTTTTTCCCGGGAAACGAAGCAAGCAAGAAAATTCCGCAATCATTCCTGGAAATGAGAAAGGGGGGCGGGAGAAATAAAGGTCGGTCCTTTTTCCCGGCAAAATCTTCTTTCTTTCTGAGTTTTCTCGTTGTGTATGGCGGATTATGCCAAACGCCCAAAAAATAAAAAAAAATGTCAATGCCATCACTGCCTTCGATCATCGCCGCGTTTTCATCCGATTCTTTTTCTGTAACCAGTTGTCTCGCGTTTTCTCCGATAAACCCTTTCTTCGCTGTGATCCCTTGTTCACGGCTCTGTTATCATGTCCTCAGGTTTTCCTCCTTACATGGCTAAAATGGAAGACGAGTGCTCAACATTGCTTCGTCAGGTAAATTGTCTTGTTAGTGATTCCAAGACTGAGTAATTTCCCTTCAAGGACTTAAGAAGAACAGAGATTATTTTTTCTTTTTCCACATTTCGTAGCTTATGGCCAATGAAGGACTCATTCCATCTCTTGATGATGAGAGGAAACGAAGAAATGTTATTAGTAATCTACAAAAGGTACGTTTTCAATCTCTCATATTCGAATGATCTTTTTGTTTTTGTTTCTTGAGTTAAAGACACTGATGTCTCTGAGTGTAATGAACAGATAGTGGTGAGATGGATTAAGAATGTTGCCTGGCAACGCGGTCTTCCTCAACATCATATTGACGCCACTAACGCTACCATAATACCTTATGGATCATATGGTCTTGGGGTGATGATCTTTCTAAACAAATTTCTTTATGAACTATATGTAATGATTTTATCTAACTACTTTCTTGTCATCTAGGTTCATGGTTCTGAATCTGACATTGACGCTTTGTGCATCGGTCCTTTCTTTGCCTCTATTGCTGTGAGTTCGCCTGTTTCGTTGAGTGATCTGAATTACTTTTTTTCCATTAATTTAAAGATTCTTCTCTCAATTGGTACAGGAGGATTTTTTCATCGACTTGTGTGATCTGTTGAAAAGCAGAAGCGAAGTTTCCGAGGTTTATTGTGTTAAAGATGCGAAAGTTCCTCTCATGCGCTTTAAGTTTGATGGGATCATGGTTGATCTTCCATATGCTAAGCTTCGAGTATTATCCGTTCCGAACGTTCGTTCTCAAGAACTTACTAAGTTAATCATTCAGCCACGCAATGATTGTTTTCTATTACTTGTTCAAAAATTTTAACTGCGAGCATTTCAGAATGTAGATGTGCTGAATCCTTTCTTTTTGAGGGATATTGATGAGACAAGTTGGAAAAGCTTGTCTGGAGTTCGCGCAAATACATGCATCCTTCAACTAGTGCCTTCCGTGGAGGTAATAGATAGTGATACAACAGTAACTATTGCTAGTCAACTTCTTGTTTATTGAATATCCTCTTCCTGTTTTAGCTATTCCAATCATTGCTGCGGTGTGTCAAACTATGGGCAAAGCGGCGAGGTGTCTACGGAAACGTAAGTGCTATAAATGCATATCATTGCTCATAATTAGGCTATCATGTAATACAGAAGTTTGATTGATTATGATTATTCACGTTGTTTCAGTTGAATGGATTTCTAGGGGGTGTTCATATGGCTATTCTTGCTGCGTTTGTTTGTGGATATGACCCGAACGCTACATTGAGTTCCCTTGTGGCAAGTTTCTTCAACACGTTTGCTTATTGGCAGTGGCCTACACCAGTGGTGCTGTTAGGGGGTGCTTATCCAGCTACTGGCTCTCCTCCAGGCTTAATGCCCATCCAATTGCCGTGCGGTGCGCGTCAATACTGCAACTCCAACATAACAAGGAGCACGTTTTACAAGATAATGTCTGAGTTTCTCCGAGGGCATCTTTTGACAATGGTGAGAGAGTCTTACTTTCCCAATGTTCCATCTTCCGAACCAATTTCTAACATACCAAAACGATTGTGAAATGCAGGGTTACTTGAAGCCCGACTTTAACTGGAAGAGTTTGTTTGAGCCTTATCCGTATGCAACCACGTACGCTTGGTTCGTCAAGATACACCTCTCGGCTGCTAATCAGGAAGATCTCAGTAATTGGGTTGGTTGGGTTAAGTCACGTTTCCGCTGTCTCCTGATCAAAGTACGCACTTTCATCTGTGGTTTAACTCTTTCGATATGAATCTCTACAGAACACTCCGTCCGTTATGTGATCTGTCGTCGTAGGATTGCTTTTCATTTAATTCCACATGGTATTGAAAATGTCTGATATCATGTTTAATGCAGATAGAGGAAGTCTTTGGCCTTTGCGATCCAAACCCAACAGAGTATGTAGAAACCAACGCAATGAAGCCGAACATTGTCTATTACTGGGGCTTACAACTCATAACCATAAACGTTTCGGACATTGAGTCCGTGGAGACAGACTTTCTGAAGAATCTCAACAGCGGAAGCTTCCAGGGACCAGTTGGTAGAATCAAGTTAGCGGTTGTGCAAGCGTCTCAGTTGCCTAAGAATGGTGAGTGTGATAGCAGCAACAGAAGCAAGAAGGTAACAAGGACTTGTTGGAGAATCCGGGAAGATAGGCAATGCAAGGATAAGCCGGTTAACTCACGGCATTTGCCCGATTATGTGGTTGGGTTTGAGATGAATAACAGAGAGGCGGAGAGTACGAAGGTTTAAGTGTTAGGTCGTCTCAGTGATGAGGTTCTGCTTCTTGTAAACTCATTTTGTCTGTTTTTTTCTTAGTTTTAGGCCGTAAATTGTGTGCCAATGATTGATGATGATACTGATACCTGGAGATATTTAGAGGAAAAAACTAGATTGCCTGTAACTCTCTGATTTGTTGGAAATGTCCCTTGACCAATCCGAACTATTTGTAAAACAAGATTTTCTCTAAAAAGAGTTGTTGTGAATGAAAACAGACTTCATTGTATTATGTTCAACAAAATAAAAAGAGAAGACTTCACTGTATTATGTCCACTCCTACTCTATATTTTATTGATTTCAGGCGAACCAATTATCCAGTAATATTTATACGAAATCAAGTTGGAAATTTAATATAAGATGCCAGTTGCAAACAATTCAGACGGAAATATTTGAATAAATTAAAGAACAGAGGGAGAAACATGTTTAGAAGTTGAAGATGGCAGCACCACTTGAAGGCTTGGAGGCGAAAAGGTAAAGCTCCATATCATCTTCCTTTACTACTCCTTTTTCTATCCTCTTTTTGTAGTATTTGTCCTGAAACACCACCAATTATTTATTTGACATTAGTGTCCTCTCAAAACTTCAACAACACCAGTGTCCTGCTAAAACTTTATTACCTTCACCGCAGCAATGAACTGAGAGACGCCAGATTCTTTAACCAAGGCAACAGCGCAACCGCCCCATCCAGCTCCGGTCAGTCTTGCTCCAAGTGCCCCATTCTCCTTGGAAACTTGAACTAGTTCTTCTAGCTCGGGACAACTGCAAGACTTCCTCGAATTAGTTTATTATCAATATCACATTCATTCGTTTCACAATTAAAACTTGTTCTTAAAATTTATGCACCTGCACTCGTATAGGACACTGCAGCTGTAATGGCTCTCGTTCATGAGATCACCAAGTTTCTTTAACTTTTCTTCGTCACTGCGCAGTTGATGTTTCAAGGTTTTAAGGTCAACAAAAAATATTCAGAAGTTTGATGGCGAAAAGCAATCTGACCTCAAGTTTGAATAGACAGTGTCCTTGAAACCATGAACCCTCCGAGCTTCGGAGTAAACGTGTGCCGCTCTCTATTGATGTTTGTAAGCAGAGCTTTATTGTTACGACTTGGGGGTAAAAACAAAAAAAAAACAATATTCAACAGGTTTGTACATTTATATACCTGATGCAATTTGAAATGGGTTGCAGCATTAAGAACAGCTAAAGATGTTGGATCGTTGTTCAAGATTAATGGTAATTTCTCCTCGACGATTTTCTCAATCTCCTCGGCGGTATATGGTTCTTCTTTCAGATATTCCTGCAACATAGACATAATCATCAAACTGGTTTTGAAGATCGATTGAATAGAAAGAGCTAAATAAACGTAACGCAGTTTGTTTTAGCAAGAGAAAGATTTGATGAGTGTACCTTAACAGCTAGAACAGGATCAGAGGAGCCACGATCACCAGCGAATGAGACACATAATCCCTCCACATCAGAAAGAGTCTTAACTTTTGCTATCGCTTCTTTTGGTTCCATTCCGAGCTTAATGCCAAGTATGATCTACAATTCCAAAGCGACATGGTAGAGAGAGTCATGTATAGTTTAGCAAACAAAGTCAAGAGATTGCTGCAGAAACGATTACCGAAGCAAGTCGACATTCAACGACCCTGTTATTGTAATTCTTAGCAGCTGTGACCGCCTTCTGAGACTCTGCAAGAGAGTGTGCAATTACAAAACTCCCACCATCAGGGAGTTTCACATCAGTTGCGCGAACTGGGTTGAAGTCAATAAGCTCAGCAAAACCAGTTTTAGCCATAATAGAGATCGCCTGTTGAAATAATCATAACTGTTCAATCAATCGAAAACAGAGATAATTCTAGGTGCAGTGGTACTGAGAGATGACGGGTAATTGGAGAAATTTTCTGACCTGGTCCATCCCACCAGATTGCGTTCCAATGTGTCGTTCACATTCGCATGTAAGCTGTGCAAGTTCTTTCTGAAAGCAACGCAAAAAGACAGAACTTGGTCAATCCAATAAACAACAAGAGAGAGAGAGAGCTATCAAATTTTCTTTCATCAAATCACGAAGGAGTAATACCTTTTCAAAGTTCTCACCAAAGACGGCCATAATAGCAATCGTTGATGAGCAGACAAATGCAGCAGAACTTGACAACCCAGAACCTAAATAAATAAATAAAAGAACTCTAGTTCAAACTTGAGGCTAAAATGATAACAGGATGCAAATATTGGGAACTATATAGACCTGTAGGAACAATTCCATCAACAATCACATCAAGTCCAACTGGTGAACCAAGATTCACGCCTTTTGACTTTGCATACTCATGGAACCCTTTGTAGCTGTAAGAATAAACAGAATGAAGTGAGATCACGTAGTTTCTGATGAACAACAGAGCGCCATAGGAGACCACTTACGCGCAAATGAAGTAATGACCCCATTTGTGATTCTGCAAGTCAATTTCCTGCAAAAATAAATGACATAGATGATAAGGGCACTAGTACTCTTTCCAAAGCTCTAATCTTTTGTGTGACGAACAGAGAAACATATTGCAATAAGCCAACAAAACAGAACAGAGAGAAGAAAAAGAACCTGGTCAGGATCAGCAGGATAAGTACACATGGAGTACTTTTCATTAACGTTTGCAATCCGAAGCTGATTCTGACCCTCCTCACATTTCCGAATAGCAATAATGGTGTCCTGACGAATAGCCATTGGTAGCACAGAGTATCCCTCATAGTCAATGTGCTCTCCGATCAGATTCACTCTTCCTGAGCTCAAAACCATTACACAAAAACCATCTCTTTCAGCAACCCCACCCACAAATTCCCAAAAGGCTATTAAGCTATCTAGAGATCACTTGATCTCGTTTTGTCTAAGCCATGTGGCCAGAGATAAACACAACAACTAATCAAAAACCATCTTCTTGTATTCGATTTCGCAGAGTAACAGCGATCATTATCAAAAATACAAAAGAATCAAATCGTCAACGAATGAATGAGTCTCAGAGAAGAAACCGAATTATATATACCGGGAGAGCGAGCGAAGAGCTGGGGAGTAGCACCGAAGACTTGGTTGAATTTGGCATTCAGAACATCGAATCGTGTCTTAGCTTCTTCGAGCTGGGATCCTTCGCCGTAGACAGGCTCAAGGGACGAGAAGATCGGGACCGCAACCTCTTCCTGTTTCGCCATGTCTTGTCGTCTCTCTATCGAAGCAAACTCAAATCGGATCTCCTCCCTTCACAGTTGTCACGAAATGTACTTCCTTCTTTTCTTCCCTTGCGCCACTATTATTATTGTATATATATATATCCACCGATCTTATTTATTGGTTAGATCCGTTAAGGAAGATCGTTACATTTATCATTTATCCAATATCTTTGAATAGAATATCTGTGAATATCCACTTCTCTTACTTATCCAATAACTTTGGATATTTACACTCAATTCTTGTTCAATTTTCCTCTTTTTTCTCAAGTGGGAAATTAGGATTGCTCTATTTTTTATACTCTATAGCACATTCTAAATCTATCCATGTTATCATAGAATTATTTAACTATGTCACATTCTAGAAATACTGAATAAAGTAAGCCATAATATTTTCTGTTTTATAACATAATTCAACTTTGACTATCTGACAACAGAATATATCTTATGATTAGAAAGTTATTTTTGTAACAATCTAAAAGTATTGAAAAATAACCAATTTACAGTTGTCCATTGGTTGATATTGATAAACAAGGGGATTATATTGACGGATCTATCCTATAAATAAAAGATCATGAACTGCGATTTCGATTATTGTTGACTTATGTATAAGATATACTCAGCTTCCAATAGTGTTCCAGCCTTCCAGGTCAAGGTCCAGATGATCACTAGTCTAATTTTGCAGTTATAGCAACAAAAAATCTCCAGGTTAACTAACAAAATCCATAATTTGACCTTGAATATCTGAAAAATATATATTACGTGAGAAAGAGATTTATAAAATTTAGGAGTGATTATGAAGAAAAATAGATTTATACCTTTTCTATCGAGGTTGAGATAAATCTTATATATCTACACAAATTCAAGAAGCAAAATTCCTCACTAGAAACCCTAAATATTATTCTTTTCATATCATTGATAGAGTCCTCCCCTCGCCTCTCCCAGAAGAAGTCGTTAATATTGTCAAGGAGATCTTGACACGCGTAGCTTCTCCTTCACTCAAAAGCTTGTTAATTCAACCTCAGCCTCGTCTGTAAATCATTACATAAAAGTCTGCAACGACTCTCGAGTTATCGATCGAATGCATTTGCTTCAACGACGACATCTCATATATAATCCCCAGGGATGATCCAAGAGATTCGAGGTTCCCCGAGAAATGCAGAGAGCACGGAGTAGCGGAAGCATTGACTCGTGAAGGAATGGTGAATTAATCTGACCGAGATGGTTACAAATTAAGACAAAGCCAATCGAATGTCTAGCTGAAGCTGCGTCCAAATGATACGAACTCGCGACATATCTCTATGAATCCGTCGTCTTGTCATGCGCAAGAGGGTCTCGAGATCATTGATGAGTCTTCCTTTTCTATCGTCAAATAATCGACGAATGTCACGTTATACTATGCGATGTGTCTTCTTCTCGCTTGGTCCAAAAGAAAATCTAGAGACTATACTGTTTTGAACATATCAAAATCAGAGATGTGTCTTACTACAGTTAGATTCAAAAAAAAAAAAAAAGTGTCTTACTAAAGTAGCTGTTTAAAACATATCAAAATCAGAGCTGTTCGTAGGTCCTATACATTAAATAGAAAGTGTATTTGATGAGTTAGCACATTTAAAAAATAATTAAAATTTATAGACTATATATAGTATATATTAATATATACATATATAATTGGAAATGAGAGATCATGTTCTAAGCTATAACCCTACAAAACAAACTTATATATCACAACAAATCTTTAACACATGGGTTAAGTGGAAGACTTCAGCGGGACTTTGATCTTCACGGGAAGAAAGGACTGAACAAACACTATTCCCACAAATCTATGCATGATAAATTATCGAAAGTAGGTGGAGATTATTCACCTAGCTTTGATATAAGAAATCAAAAGAGCTTTACTGTAAAATAATAAGAGGAAGCTAAAAAGGAAGGAAGAGGACAAGGCATGGCCACTCCCATGTGCTTCTTCATACTTTTCAAGTCACTTTCTACATTTTTTTTCAAATTTTTGCTTTTGTCATTTCCTTCTTCTTGTCGCTTAGTCATACTTTAGTGTTGTTCCTATATTGTATTGTAATATACAAGAAAAACAAAAACAGATTCTATTACTTTATTAGTTGATAAAAATTCATATCAGTTTATTCTTTTAGCACCAAAGATCGAATGTTTTTAATCCAGTGAGTTCTATAATACTTCGCTTCTGAAAGAGAAAACGGATATGGGTTGACAAAAAAAAAGAGAAAGCGGATAAATAATATGAACGTACGTAAATAGTTGGCTAGTCAATTTTGTTTGGGAAACAAAAGAGAATAAGAAAACTACATGCATATTTTGTAGTGTTTAGAAAAAAATCATGATTAGCTAACGCTTTTTTATTTCAACTTGGAGACGATAAAACAAAACAAATTCGTAGCATGCGTGTAATTAATAGAAAAATATACTATTTATCGTCTCCAAGTTGATGTTCCCCTCTGTTTTATCTTATACATGCGCTACGAATTTGTTTTATTTCATAGAAGTTTTCTAAATAAAAACGATTGTAGTACATCAACTTGGAGACGATAAAACAAAACAAATTCGTAGCGCCTGTATAAGATTCAACATAGGGCAACAATAAAGTGACTAGCTGATTGACTGACAGATCTATCTCATCATTCAACGCATCAATCATTCTCTAATGCATCATTGCATTTGCATACTACTAAGTCTACTATAATCAACATAAGTGTGTAAACCCATTAATATCTCATTTGTTTCAATGAAAAAAAAAAAATTACTCGAGCATCTACTAAATTTACCATTTTGTTAGTAAAATCACAAATCTAAAGAAAATTCTATTTTTGCAGTACAAATCTATTTCTTGATGAATTTCACATATATAGTACATGCCATGTCGGAGAAATTAAAGTAGGCCAAAAGTTCCAAGTTGGTTTACTACACTCCAGTGGAATTTTATCTTATTATAAAAGGTTAAAGAACCATTTCCACCAACTACAAATAATAACGTAGATATCAATTAGAACCAATAATCCACTTCAGTTTGAATCTTAATGGCAAAGATCTAGTAATAATCATGTACCACTAGTTTAGTAATAATCATATATACGACTACTAATTTAGTTCCGGAATTCAAAAAAAAAAAGAAGCAGAAGCCGTTACTCGTTTGAAAAATTACTTTAGTTATAGCGGAAGAAGAATCATCAGTTGGGACGAGTAGAGTTACACAGATTATACTCAAACCGGATCTTCTATATACATATTATGTGTATATATATATATATATATATATATATATATGAAAAAGTTTTTGGTGTACACAGAGGAGATTGGCAGAATCAATCAAGAGGACTGAATAATGGGAAAATGACGATCTTAACCTCATGAACTCGGGGGAGGAGCAGAGCCTGAGCGGGAGAGAAGCTCCGCTAGAGAGTTCATGACTCGTACTTGCATCTCCAGCGCTTGGATGTAATCGGTTGCTTCTTCTAGAATCACCGGTACTGATTCTTTCCTGCAACCGGGAACTAACCGGCCGAGAACACGAACTTTCCGGTTAACCGTCGGTAAACTCTTCTTATTCAGCCTCACCACCGAGACTCTCCGTTTCCTCGATCTGCTGCTGCTGCTGCTGCTACTTCCCGTCGTGACCACCGTGGTCATGGCCGGTATGACCGTTTGTCTCGGCCGTTTATGTTTCCGAAACTTGAGTTTGATCCGGTTAGCCAGGATGGCTCTGCTCCAGAGCGTCCTTCCGCGAGCTGAAACGGCGAGAACGCGATCGGCGGCTTCACGGACGGCTTTTCCACGCTTCCGAGCAGTTGGAGATGACGTCTCCGCGGAGGAAGAGCTGAGGCGGACCTGTTGCAGCGCCTGGACCAGCTTTGCCGAGTACATCCGCTGTTGCTTCTCCGATCTCCATCGCGCGTGGCTCTCACCTTCTCCGGTGGATAAGGAAGCTGCGTTTCTCCGAGACGATGATGAAGCAGAGAATCTCTTCTTCTTTCGAACGAGATCTGTTGAGCTTCGGTTTACATTCGTCGCCGGTTCAATATCTGAGAGCAAAGACGCCATCGCCAGAGGATTGGTTCTGACTCTCCTTCAAGTCTTTTTCTCTCAAAAACTAAAAATAATCTGAGTTTCTGTGAAGTTTTGAGCCAAAAAAAATGGAGAGAATATTATTGGAAGGAAAAGGGAGAGGAGAGAAAGAATGTATTTATAAAGGAAAAAGAGGCATCGCGAGCAGTGGCAGTTACCTAACGGCGTCGTTTTATTATTTTGCTTTTCTTTTGTTTATTCATGTTTTAGCCAGAGAAAGTGGCATTTGTAATGCATGATGATGATGATGATGATAAACAATCCGTGAATACCACCAATAAAACAAAGTTATTTAATTTTCAGTACAAGGCTAATGGAAATGACAAGTTATAATTAGCCCATATGCTTACGGAATTATGAAAGACATCAGTGTGACTTGAAGCAATGTTTTGGTCTACTTTTTTAAAATTGTCATATGTATTATTACTATTAACAGTCATAATAAGATAAAGAGAGTAATATATAAAGTTTTACTCAATCATGACTTTTTTTCACTCATTATCCATAATCCAAAGACAGATAGTCAAACTAAAAGACATAATGGTCACATAACATTTGACAAAATACTGTTGCCAAAATAGAAAAGAAATTCACTATAAATATATCGGAATGAAACGAGATAGTTTCTGTTTCGTCTATAAAGCGTACCATTATTATACATAATCAACGCGACCAAAAAGAGGCCGTGAATGCTTAGAAAACAAGATGGATGTAATAAACGAAAAATTAGGTTAAACTGAATGCAGCTTCAGAAAATTAATAATGCTACACACATTCGAGTTTGAGTAGGACATCCATAATGATACTTTCCCATTTATGGTTTGGCTTCAGTTTTAATTTGGAGTAGTTATGTGGAAGGAGTTAACAAGAAAGATGTTTCAAAAGGAGTGAAATGAGCTTCTTTACATACAAAGATGTTTACAAAGAAAAACCACCCCGTTTTTCTATTTGTATTTTAAGGGGGAAAAACCTTATATATGCGTCATAAAGGTCGATTCTTTGGTAACATGGAGGAGCAAGGTAGAGATTCAAATGGGATGACAACGTGTAATACAACTTTGAGGAAATTGATTTGTGACTTTAGTACTCGTTTAATGGACTGACAAGGCAAAAAAAAAAAAAAGAGGGGCCAAAAACTCAAACCTTGGATTTTGTATTTTGTATCAGTGCAATGATTTCGTAAATATTAAAATTATATTTAAATACTACTTTATACCTAAGTAAAATACCAAAACGTAGTGGCATTGCCTCTCATTCATCGTTCTTCTCTGTTTTCCCCCATGTAAAGATCATTGATCAACTCGTTCATTTTTAGGCATTTTTTGTGTATATATATAATACTAGGGTAATGAGGTCGTTGGCTCATGGGTGGGTATATGGGAGTGGAATTTGGTCCACATATCTTGCAGAAAAGGGAGCCTTTGAACTTCTCCACTAAGTAAAAATATAGCTAGAAATGTTAATTCTCCTTTTTATTAAACTTTTCTTTTCTAATATTTTTTATAGAAAGTACAAAACATAACCAAACTAATATTGAATTGTACTGTTTGAATTATTTTTTTATGATTTGTTGTTTTGTTGTATGGTTTTATTTGTAACTAAAATTAACTTAGTAATGTAAAATAAAAAAGTTTCTGGTAGACATAAAAGTACGACGACGGCATAATTTACGTAGTAAGAAATTTCAGGTGTAGAATGTGACGCTGGAAATGATGTTGTAAACCGAGTTCATACTTTATTACTCGAGGGTTAGTTATTCACTTATTTGTAGAAGTAATTGTGGCATATTCTCTGTACCTTAGAAAGTTATAAGTTACAATGATTGCACATGACAAATTAGTACGAAAAATCAAACAACACATACTGAGTTATCCACTAAAGGGCCACTTGCTATAAAATAGTTTATCTATTTCGAATTAAGAATATCGTTTGGTTCTTGATACTTAAGTCTTCTCAATGCCTTAGAATCCAGCCAAATATATTACATACACATGATTTATTTTATCGGGTCATATTTCGCGAAGGAATAAAAACAACCAGTATTCTATTTAGCGATTCGTATATAATTCGCATGGGCTCTATTTCAATAAAGAAAAAACAAACATCACAGAGGTTACTGGTTGAAATAGATAACTCACATACAGTGAATGAAATGAATCTCTTTCGTATTTTTTTTTTATATAAGTTCAAATTTTTAACTATGCAAAAATACTTTAGTTAACTGTGTCCTAGTGTAAGGTTTTTGTTTATTTGTCGGCAGCTGTCTAATAAGTTTTTCAAATTTAGTTGCAAGAGTTTCTTTTTTTGTGGATCCTCTAATCAAACAACATTAGACGGATTAAGAGGCTAAGATGGCTAACCATTAAACGTGGCTCTAATCCCTAAGTGGAAAAAGAAGCACATTTGAAAAATCTGAAACCCTATGATCGTATGTGACGTATGTATGGTTCGATGCACCGAATAAAAACTAATTTCGAAACAATCATGAAGCTTATACATGTCTCTTATGAGAAATAATTGTATCACACTACCATTTTTTTTTTGAACCTTTACCACACTACCATTTGTGGGGATGATAGATAGTATGATATCATTATACAGAGGAGTAGAGGACTCTCAGAGACAAACACGTAAAGAATAAAAGGGAAGGGAATTTTGGAAATCTAGAGAAATGTAAAACTAAACAGAAAACGATATTTTTCAGGATAAATAAAAATATATTTAGTTTCTGTTATATATATGTTCTATAATTTAAGATGGGGTTTTCTTTTTGTTTCTCTCTTTCTTTCAACTTTTATATTTCGATGAAAGAGTTGATGATAGAAAAAGGAAAATTAACTATTAAGTATGATGAAAGTGGCACAGAGATTGCATCCCCAATTCTAGACATCACAGAACCTAAGTGAACGACAATGGGTGGATATGGACTCCCCTATTTTTATAAGGAGAAAAAATATAAGGAGAAAAAAGCGAAGTATTGATGAGATAACGGATAATTCTCAATTATTGTTTCGAAGTCTATTTTAACCACTAAATAAGACTAAATCGCCAATATCAATTAGTAATATTTATTTATGGTAATATCAACTAAACACTGTTAAGAGAAACATACGAAATACTTATCTATAGAAATGTTTCCATATGTATATTTTCCAACTTTTACATACTTTGCTTCCGAATAAGTAGTTGAGCTTTTGGTCCCTGGTTTCTCAGTGATAGCAGCCAAATCCTGTTTAAGAGCAGAAATATGATTATTGTTATATTACGTAGTCTAAATTATAAGCATTTGAAGCCTAACTCTTAAGTTGTTATCATTGGTTTACCAACACTGAGCAAACCGGACAGGTACTTGAGAACCAATGACAAATTCATTTTTATGAATCGGAAAGCTGAATCGACACATGTGAAAAACAACTATATTATATTTTCTAATGGGGAACTCTACTTTCAAGTTTCAAAGCAAGACTTCAGTTTCTCACAAAGAATGAACTATACAAATGCTGCGAGAAGTAAGGAAAAAAGTAAATACCGAGCCTTTGCTTATAGTACAAAAATATGGCCATCCATGATCTAATCAATGTCAAGACACAATGACAAGATCGATGTTTTTTGAGAAAAGAAGAAATGTATGCATCTCCAATAATTGGTGCCCACTAATTTAAACACCAAGCCCGGATTTTCCTTTAATCACACAGAAACTTTACTTCAAAAGTAAACCAACAAGAGCTCCTTTTCTTTGGCATATATTAATTTTTGTTTTCTGGTGTTTAGTGGCCTACTACTATAGTCTCCAGTAGAAAAATCAAACACAGTCTGGATTATTCTGTTATTCACCTTTCTAATAAAAAAATACATAGTTTCCTAATCCTAATACTTTGTATCATTATCTATAATGGAGAAGAAACCTAACCTAACATCTGTAAGTAATTACCCAAAAAGCTTCACAGGCTGGACTTTGCATAGGATTTGTCTGGCTTAATATGCTAAGGTAAGGAACATCTTGCATAAGAATGGAAACAAAGGACAGCACAGCTGCACATGTCCTAGTAAGATCTAAAACCTATCCATTTTCAAAGCAGAAGAAAACAAGCATGCCAAATATAGCTAAGAATGGAACACATCAAAGTAGATTAGGACCTAGAGACATAAATGCTACAGAAGCCTATAAGTTGGATCTGTGATGCAGAAAAGACTATGTTTTTAGCCAATACGAGTCACCATGATTACAAGATCGAATGTCATATCACTTGTGCCAACAAAGTGTAAGGAATCGATCATTCATTGATAAGGAATGAGACTAATCAGCAGATTATAAGGCCTACTTGTAGACTCACAATCATCACTTACCAACGGGTCTTGTAAGACCACTTGGTTTGGGCCTAACATGTGCTTGAGTTTTAACTTCCTATATTAAGGCCTAGGAAGTTTGAAATTCTACCAAATAAGACTTGACTGAGATATCTGTACTACTTCTGCTAGAGAATGTGTGGATCAATTATTCAAAGAGAGATATCTGTGAATTCTAGAAACTGTTGTTATCCATTGGTAGAAACCTCCCACCACTTAATAAAGATATGTTACAATGATCTAGAGATACTACTTAGCCACACTCAAGATAGATCATAAACAGATATGCAAATTGAAATGACAAGCGGGATATATGTGAAAGCAAATCAGTGTGCAACCTCAATCCTATGCTAACGTAGATACTTATCTTAAGAAAAGGGAACCAGAATCAATGTGATAAAGGTAAGAAATGTAAAGTGAGTTTACCTTACGATTAAAAAAATCCATGGACAGCGGTTTGAATCCTTCAAGTTGGAAGTGGTCCATAGTGAGAAATCTTCTCTCCTGAGCTGACGGAGACCACAATCGCAGCTAAGATAGCCCAAAGGAGGAAAGCCAAAAGCACAACACGGAATTTCCCAGTAACAACTCCATCGATCCAGTTACTTTCTTCAGAATTCTCAACTGGATACATGAGTTTCTTCAGCTCGTTGATCTCCGCGCGCAAGGACTGCACAGAAGCAGGCAAGTCCGCAATCGACTGAATCCGATCAGTAGAAGAAGCGTCGATATGAAAATCCTTGTTAGTAACGGTTGACACCGGAGATTCATCAGTCGGATAACAAATCTCTGGCGTCGATAACAGGTCTAGGCTCGATCCTTGCATAAAACTCTGAGGTAAACAAACGCAACAATATCAAAACACTGCAATTGACCTCAAATTTCTCTTATTGATTATCAAACACAGATCAAGTCGATTCAGTTGCCAAAATTAAAGATCGGAGCTGAATGGATCTGGAAATTCGCAAAGCAGCATAACAGAAAACTTGGACTGGAAAACGAAACCTAGTTGAAACGCGAGAGAAGCGTACCTCGGCTTCGGAATCTGAAATCACGCCAGAAATCTGAGAGATCGGAGTAAAATCCGTTGGATCCTTCGTGCTTTCCACTGATAAGTCGGAAAAGGTTGCGCTCTGTCTCTTCTCCGCAAACTTTCAGTCCAGAGAAGGAAATGTGATTGGAATTACGGCGGAGGAAGAAGAAACAATATGGCGATTTAAGGATGGATACGTTCAGATTACCTTTCGATTCTTCAGCTCAGGATCCTTGATTCTCTTCGTTCCAAGATCAGATGAGCGCGCAAAGTTTTTCCTGGGAATTTGAATTTCCTTCATCTCTCCTCCGTTTTCAAATTTGGGAATTTATGAGCTTTTTTTTTTGCAACAGTGAAAACTGTGAACGGGAGATATTTGTAGTAGGCTATTTCCATGGGCTAAGAAGAGCCGATGACTATATATCTAAGGCCCAGCCCAATATAAGAAGATACTGAACCGTCCGATTTTGGTTTTCGTCTTCGTTTGTTTGGTTTGATTTCAATTTGGATTGGGTCCGGTTTGATTTGATTATAAGGAGTTGGAATTTGTAGCTCGGTCCGGTTTTGGCATTGTTTAGAGCCTTTAGGGTTTCTAAACGTTGAAGCTCGAAACACTATCGAACCTCAGAATCTGTGTGTAGCCGGAGAGACTTTCATTCACCGAAACTCAAGAGAGAGGAGAAGAGTTAGAAGCAATGGAGGGAACAGAAGAAGCTGGGGTGGAGATGACGGTTGATTCAAAGGACTTACAGCAACAAAGCAAAGCTTTCGACAAGCTTACCGATCGGGTCGAGGATCGCCAGCTCGATTCCAATCGTGTTCAATCGGTTTGTTGCACTTTCTTCATCTACATAGAATGATCATTTACCCCTGTATTAGTAATTCTGACTTGGAGGAAATTAGGAAAATCTGAAAATTTTGAGCTCAATTAGTACAATTGATTGGCTTACAAGGTCCATATCGTGTTTTCAGGCTATGGCTTCGATTGCTGCTTCTAGGGAGGCTGATCTAAATGCTAAGAGATTGAGGTAAAGACAACTTTCTCTCACTGCAGCCTTAATTTGGTGTTTATCCTCTTTTTATTTTCTCCGAGCTTGGTACTCTTGAAGTCTATCTGTTAAGTAGACCAATGGAGTAAAAATTTCATAGGAACTCTTTGATTTTTCACATCTAGATAGTATTGACGCTAGGCTGTAATAGCTTTTCCAAGAGGAAATACCGTAATGATACTCAAATGAAGTTATAAGTGGCAGTTAATATTTTGTGATTTACGGGTCAATAACGGCTTTTGGTAAAAATGGTGAAGATAAGAGTACGAGACTTGTCACTTATCATCTTCTGTGTCATACGTTTTTGATTGACAAGTTACTGGAACTTTATGCAGGGAGAAGGAACTGGCTTCTGTTAAGATCAATGCCGCAGATGTTGAGATTATCGTAAACGAACTCGAGGTGGGCTTCTCCCTTTTCTCGTCCATCACAAGCTTCAATGCATGAAACATTTCATTATTCTTGTGCCTGTGTCCTAAAAGTTTGAAGTTTTGTCAACATTGTAATTGAAACAGCTGGACAAGAATGTGGTGGAGAGAACTCTAAGGGAGCACAAAGGCGATGCAGTTGCTGCAACTAGGGAGTTGCTTTCACGATATCCTCTATGATGGACCGGTACCAGCTTTACTCGCAAGTTCTTTTGTGTGTGTCAGGTTGAGACTTGAGAGTATGTATCCAAGTATTTAACTGAGTTTAAAATTTCATTGCTCAATCAATCTCTTCCCTCAATATATACAATCAATTTTTGGGGCGGTCTTTTATGCTGTTTTCTGAAGTTTTGGAGTTTCAATCTTCTTATCAAGATTTGAGAATCCTTTTTTTAGTTTGTCAACAAAAATGTTGTTCCTTTTTTGCTTGGTCTTGGAACTGTAATGTAACCAGTTGTGGGAATATTACCAGAACAGTGGCAGTGGCTAAGCAATGCAAAATGAATTTAAATTAATTCGTGTTTCTGATAATTGCCAGAAAAGCATAAATCTCCCCCAATGTAGATGTCTGCTCCAGAAGAAATAAATCCCCAATGATTAGCTACCCCTTCTTCCTCTCTGTACAAACCATCATATGGTTCTACCATGCTTGATCACATACATATATAATAATAATTAGGGAATATGCATATAAACATTATATATATGCAAGTATACTCTCTCGCACACCTACCCAACGAATACATATTCAAGCACGTGATGTGTTTGCAATCAACTTTCACATCAAATTCCTTTCACGCACTTCCTTTAAGCCTCCACGATAGAGAGAGAGCAAAAACCAATCACCACAATTACACTACCCAACCTGAGCCTTACGTTTTTTTGGCAATTTGTGTAATGACCCAAACACATCACTTCCTGCATTTTAGACCAGTCCCAGAATTCCAGTGGCTGCCTCTGCTCATCAGTCCCCTCCACGTTGTAATCACACCCACCCATTGGTGTAACTGCTCAAAAACAGACCAATTCTTTATCTTCTTTTGTTTTCATGAACATCTTCCAGTCTTAAAGCGGCGCCTTGAAGAACAAAAGAGACACTTTTGCTTAGTTGTCCTTGAGAGGCGAGTTGTCAAGTAAGGCAGCACGAGTAGCTTGGAACTGTATTGTATACTTCCTTTGCAGTTCTCTTAGCTTCTCCATCAGTTCTTGGAAAGTGGGTCTTAGCTTAGTATCGCTGCAGTGTTGGACAAAGCAAAATAGAAACACAGATTAATGCCAGCATTGGCTCTGAAAGATGTAGAACATCTAAACCAAGGAGAACCGTAATAACTAAGGTTATATTCTTCTCCCAAGGATTATATGGTGTTCAATATGTTAATTTACCTGTGCCAACAGCTCTCCATCAATGCAATCCATAAAGGATCAATGTCCTTTGGAATTTCCAGCCTCTGGTTCATGAACCCCACAGCTCCGATCACCTGCACATATTTCAAATAAACATATCTTCATATATGATTCGTGTATGTGTACGGAAGTGTAGCGAGTCTGAAAATGGAAGTTTTCGGCAAGCAAATGGTCGGCAATGGAAACAGGAAATTAAATTTGTAGAGATGTTGCAAAAATATCCCTACAAAATTAGCTAGAACGTATGTGTAACACATTTCACTTGTATCTATTATATACACAATACACTAACTATAATGGTTTATAGGGTTCTTAGTTCTTACCTTCCCCTAATTAGGATAATTAATTTCATAGAGTTGACGCGAATTAGATGACCAAAGGTTTACCCTGAGACTTTTGAATCTAATCTTTTGAGATAAAGATTCATGTTATTTTTTAGCTTAATTGACATCACACAAAATGTACTTGTGATACTATAAAATTTTGTATTAACTACATTTTTGATAAAATGTTCATAAAATTTTCCCAACTTGGAGATTTCTATGACCAGTTGGGAATTGAAGACACTTTCTTTTCGTCGTTCTATCTACAAAAATACAATAATACCTGCATAGAGTTGAGAGTTTCCCATGGGATCTTCTCGGTGGCAAGCTCCCAGAGTACTACTCCAAAGCTGTAAATATCAGACCTATATCAATGAATAAGAAGAGCTAGTTAGCATCGAAGGCTAGAAGAACAAGTAATTAAGGGAATTTAAATAGAACACGAGAATATACTTCTCATCAGCAGACTCATTTCGAAGAACTTCTGGTGCCATCCATTGAGGCTGCAGAACAGGTAAAAAGACAATCAAAGATCATTGTGAGAGGCTGACCATAAATCATGATTCAAATCGGAAAGAGCCTAGGTTTAAGTACCGTTCCCTTGCCGGACTTGGAGGTTAGGTACGTCTCATGCTTGATACGTGAAAGACCAAAGTCAGCTACCTGTTATAGATGTCACAGTAAGATGACGATATTTCTAGTGGCAGGTCTGAGTCTCATTTTCCAGTTCATTCACATGAAACGATACTAATTTTTTTAATCTAAAGCTTCGTTTTAAAAAGCTATATAATCATTATTTATTTATCCATCTGGAATACGGGAAACCAAATGTATCTCAAGATGAATATCTTACTTTAACGGTCCAGTTCCTGTCTACCAGAAGATTTGACGACTTCAGATCACGATGGATGATGGGTGGACTACAACAGTGAAGATAATTCATACCGCGAGCCTGCGTGAAGAATTATGTAATATGCTGGATGAGATGTACGGTGACTGAGTCAAATGGAGGCGGAAAGAAGATCACAAGAAAAATACAAAGAAGTAACCGAATAGAGCAGCTTATCCTTAGAAAATAATCTACGTGAAATCGTCAATGATCATAGAAATGGAAAAGTCAAATGTCAAATGAATGTATAACTAAACTCACAATGTCTAATGCCATATGGATACGCCGCCTCCAATCCAGTTTTGATGTGCTCCTCTGTAGTAGACGGAAGAGACTTCCACTGCAAATAGTAATACGATTATTAGGAGCATGGCTCAGAGCTATGGCTTGAAGACCGAGAAGCACAGAGAAAGTGAGAGTAGTAATTAAAAGAGATGAGACCAAACCGTGGAAGGAACTCCGACACTATACAGAGGCGCGGAGGTGAAGTCACAGCTCCCATAAAGAGCAGTACATTAGGATGTCTAAGTCTTTTCATCAATAATACCTTCACAATAAAACAAGGCCAACATAAATAATTAAGAATTTAAAATTAGCTGCACTTGTTGTAAGACGCAGTTCGTAGCCTGCCGGAACCTTAGGATGTAAGGGAAAATGCTTTAATACAGAAAATTGTTCTACTTTAAAAAATCAATCTGACTATTATGATATGAAAGACTGAGAGTGTTGCTTCTAACAATAACGAATAAAAAATGCCAATCTCTTTTGCCAAAACAACACTCAAAGCAATCCAGCGGTGACTACAAGCAATACCTCCTGTCTAAAAGATTGTATAACCTCTTCTGAATATTCTTGCTTGGAGAACACTTTTACAGCTACATCCTGCGGTGACATTACAAGCTTTTCAATGAGACAGATTTTTGAACTTGCAACTGTTTTTTATTTTTATTTTTATTTTTACAATGGGAGCGTGTGTAAATAAATAAAATATTCAACAAGATCACCAGAAGCTAATTACTTACAGATCCAAACCAGAGACCGTGATAGACAGTTCCACATGAACCTGTAGAATAGAAAATTGCATGTTAGCAGAACAAAAGACAGAAAATCACATAAAAATATGAAGTTATAAAGAATGGATGAGTGTGGCAAACGAGATAATCTGTTTAAGAGAATAAATCACCTTGTCCGATTTGTTCTCCAATTGTCAAATCATCCCATAAAATTTCATATTCCAGGGACTCACTATCAGTATCAACCTTGTTCATAACACTGCTGCTGGTACTTCCGCAGCTACTAGCGCTGCTTGTGCTGTTCGCATTTATAGAGGAGGACCACAAACTACCTCCCTCGTTATTTGTAGGCTTCTTACTTTCAAAGGCAAGGCTTTCAGACTTAACACCAGAAGATGGAATAAGCTGGTGAGACTTGTCTTTCTCTTGATCATTCTGTACCCAAGGCCATACAGAATGAGTTGGCCTTCCTTTCGAACTTTCCTGCTCATTCCCTTTCCATGGCCATGACAAACCTTTCTTTACCATCCATTCTTCAGCTTTTGAGGTGAGAACCTTACGGATCGCAGGCTTTTCATCACTCTCATCACTGGAATCTTTGAAGGGTTTGGAAGGAAACTTTTCATCGTTACATGTGAATACACCAAAAGGAGATTGGATAAAATCCCCTCTTGGTGTGCTGGCACCACTTGATGCTGCATCGTCCCTGTGGTCAGAGAGAGTAGGACCGAAGACACCATGATCTGAATGATGACTATCACCACTGCCACCCTCGGAGAGTGTGGCACTACTGTCACTTGCTCGCATTTTCGACCTGACCTTGTTGCTCATCTTGGAGGCCTGCAATTTTATTAAACACTAGTCAAAACATGCAACAGAAAAAATAAAAGGTGAGAATATACAAACCTAAAATTGAACTAACCAGATCTGATATCTTTGATGCTAGAGCAGTTTGTATAGGCTGATCAGAATCAAGGCCAAGCTTGGATATAACAGCGCCTTTAGAATCCAAACCAAGTTTAGAGGCAAAACTATTCCTTACAGGGACAGAGCTGGTTTCACCTTCTTGCGCCTTTAATTTAGCCAAAGAGAGTCTCGGGTTCAGGTAAGGTGCCGTGTTACTTGTGATACAAATGATCCCAATAAGAGTACCGTCATCATCATAAAAGGGGGAACACGTAGTGACAGCTGAAAACCTCTCCCCTGATTTGCTCTTGACAGGAAACTCGCCAGTCCAGCTCTCTCCACGGACACAGCGTCGAGCAATATTCATAGCAAAGGCAGCATCCCGATCATCTGCAATAACATTGATTGGGTTCTCCCCAAGTGCTTCTGCAGCAGAGTAGCCATAAAGCTTTTCCGCCATGGCATTCCTGAAACAATCACGTCACCAAATTGGAATCTCAAGACACAACAGATTACAAGAAAATACGTACTACAAATGAACAATGCAGACACTGTCTGTACATGAATCAGATCTTACTCCCAAATTTACATGAATCAAATCCACAATCTAACATCTAACTAGACTTGAACAATACTCACAAGATGGATCGAACGACTCACCAAAAGATAATTCGCATATTGAGATCGAAGGCATGAACAGCTTGTGCCATGGACTGCAAAATATTCAAATACTGTTTGTCAGAGAACTTCCCGGCCGATGGTCCAGCTCCTCCAGCTCTCAGATTGATCGAAGAGCCCTGGAGACGGCTCTCCTTCCGCAACGGCGAAGCTTGACGAAACGAGGCGGCGCCGCTCTTCCTCCACAATGGAGCTCCCTCGCCGACGTTTCTCCTCGCCGGCCGATGCGGCGACACCGAATGCGATCGCTGCCTAATCTCCGTGGACACCTTGAGCCTAGACATCTCCTGCTTCAGATGCTCTTGACTTTCCTCTAGCTCTAGTATCTTCTTCAGCAGCTGTTCCGCTGGTGGAGGAGTCTCCATTTCTCACTCGAACAACCCCGAAACCCTACCAGAGAACCGAGATCAAAATATATTAAAATAATCTGGAGCTCAGCGAGTTGAATCGGGGGATCGTTCGAGTTGAATCGGAGCTGTTAGAGAAGCATATGGTCCAACAAAAATTCTTCTCAAAGGAATGATTTGACTACGGAGGAGAAACGATAGATTGACTCTCTGTCTCTCGCTCCTCAACCATAAAGATACACCAAAAGCTTTCTCTCTCTAGAAAGAAAGAAGAAAATAAAAACAATGGAATTGAAGGACTTGACGGGAGAAACGTTCTACGGTCTCAACCAGTCAACAATAATGGAAACTTTCCTCGCTTATCTTTGCTTCTTTTGCTTCGCTTTTCTGCTTGTACGTTTGTTTTCATTTTTTTTTTATTTATTTCTTTTTTATTACTTCTGCTCATTTTTCTTCTCTTTTGCTTTTTTTTTTTCTTTTTTAGCATTTTCATCTTTTTCCACATTATTATCGATCGCTGTTTTTTTTTTTCCCTACAGATACGAATTTGTTTCTCTTTGGTGATATTCTGGAATTAGATTGTTTGTAAGAAGAGAAAAAAAGAAATCTGACATAGATTGTAAACATTGATTCATTCTATATTAAGTAAATTGCTTTTCATTGTTCCATAACTATAGTTTTCTTATTTATAGGTGACATTTTTGATCTAAAAGGCAATAATAAGAAAAAGCAAAATAAATGGACATGGTTGATTTTGTTCCTATCATTTTGAGGGGTCCTATGTTTTTGTGATCAAGATTGTGTCCTATTCTGTCATTCTCTCATCAGTGATCAGCCACTATAGTAATTATGAGTAATCGTGTATTATACCATTACGAAAAAGGTAACCTGAAAGAAAAAAACAATTCAAATGTAATTTCGATGAACTAATACGTCGTCGTCAATGTTCACATCTTATTTTATAGGCATTTTCTAATGGTTAATGCTACCATGAGCTAGCATGCATACTCACTCTCTTGTTGGATTTGCTTTCCCATATACGGTATGAAGTTCTCTGGATTTAAAACTACTATTGTATATATATATATATAATTAATGTGTTATCTAAACTCATTCGAAATATATATTATAACAACTTTGAACATCACATAACACCATAATAATAATTAAAAAAGACAACAAATACCTTGAGAAAATTAAAGTGTGTTGCAATGTGCTATAATTATAATTTACGTACGGCACTTTATATTTGTGGGTGATGCAAATTTTTTATAACAACTTTACAAAAATAAGTGGAGACCATGTACATAGGGTACAAAACTACGATTTATATCACTATTTGCAAGGAAGCTTAGATTCATTGTGGGAGTAAATCTCATATAGATAGACATATAATAAGAAGCATGTGTTGAAAAGGAAGATTTGGACGGCTCTTCTTGTTTGCTTTTGCAATAAAGACGAAGTGGTTCTTATCAATTAGCACCTAACAACATGTTAATTAACCCAAGCACTAGATCATCACATGTTTGTTATGTCACCTAACTCATAATATGAGTGAAAATGTGTTTCGCTGTGATTTTCATATTTAACTCATCACGATAAATTATCATTGTAACTAAAGACCGGATGATATCTAAAACCAAATTCTAAAATGATGATTGTAATAGCAGACAAATCCTTGAAAACGCTTGTCTATATATGTGATACTGTGAACTTTAAATCTTATATTATACGGAAAGAAATAAAAAGTTGCTTCGTAAGAAAATTCTTATAAAAGTTTGTTTTAGTGAGCTAGGATCAACCTCGTCTTGGGATATGATATATATTACTCGTGATTTGAAAGACTCAAGCTCCGTCGTTTTACATCATCTTCATGTTGGGAGTTGGGTACGTTGACATCGGGTGAGATTTCGTTTAGGGAGACTAAAGTGTTTAACAATAAGTGTAATCGAGTCAAATTTTAATGAATTAGTACCAAATTGTGATAAAATTATCTATTTACAAAAATCGAAGATCATTTCGACGCAAAAATTTAATGGTAGTGGACTCTTATTACAAAGAATATTTTTCTTTGTGATTTGGGAACGTGACGTGACACTATATCCCAAAAAAAAAAGAACCAATGTTTATTATCTTGCGGTAAAAGTATGTTACTCTTACCAGTTGAACCATGATCGAGAAACTTATATGAATACGAAGGTTTATTATTTAAATATTTAATTCAAACGTTTGACCTAAAATGCTGAACGTAGAGAGAGAAGAGAAAAGAGGTGGTTGGCCGGTTCTAATTTATTGGTTAGGCAGACAAAAACAAAAATACAATCAGTACGAAAATCACATAATACGTAAGAAAGACAGTCACTGTGTAGAAGACTCGCAACTATGATCCACAAGCATAGGAGCTTCTACATTCTTCAGTTTAGTTTACTATTTTCTATGTTACTTAATAATCCGTACAATTATTTACCTTGCAAAAAAAGAAAAGAAAATTTACATATGTCGGGTATTATCCGTTAGCAACAGTAACAGTAAACAAACATATATATTCCAGTCGCAATTTTTTTTCTAAAAGCTGCAGCATAAAAGGCTCAAATTCAAAGTTATAACAAAATGAAAAAACATTAAAAATTATCAGACGTTTAGAACAAAACTGAAAATGGAAAGGAAAAATGATTTGAACTCACCGCTTCTCCAACTACAATATTACAATAGCTATCTAAGACTAATGTATGTATGTCGGCCAAAATATCGGCAACGTAACTAACTCACCTATTTAAATTGACAATCATATTTCTTCATATTCTTTTCTTGCTGATGTCATGTTCTTCATTAATAATTGCTTACTTGCTAAGGTGGCATAGTTTCCGTTTAGTATTTGAATATTATCGGCTTAAGTTATTGGATCTTGAAATGGATGACAGACCATTAACTTGTTGTCTTAGCCTTTATTTGGATTTGGTGGTAACTTTTTTTGGTTTAATTGTATCAACTATTGATATGTGTTGGTTAGAAATATAGCCCAGATTATATTTAAGTTTAGAGAAAAATATCTTAGTACGTCATGTTTCTTCTAAATTTTAAACAAAAGACTTTCTGCCTTTCTTCTATTATTCAAAGTGGGATGTGTTCATAAATCATAATGTAAGAAAATTTACTGAGACGTTCTGAAAATACTAGAAAATGGGGACTTTAATTCGATGTAATAACCAGAAAGTTATGTGTAGTCACAACGAAAACATAATATTCAGNCCCCCCCCCCCCCCCCCCCCCAAACTGATATTATGTGACTGTGAGTAAAGTGATCCATGATTTTCATTACTTTGTACAAGACTCTCATAACTGCTTCAGTCTATTCTGATCGTATGTTTGCAGTGTGCCTGCACCAACTTACTCACAGAATCCAAATAAATCAAAGAAGATCGATGCATGCACGTGTCCGATTACGAGAGTTACCCGAGTAAACCGATCGACTGAGCAAGGACAAAGAGGTCGTTACGATAACCAATCTGGACAATCTCGTCCATATCTTTCTTAATGAATAGTGAAGATCCAGAAGAGAGATTAAATGGCTCCATCGTCCACGTTGATCGTCTTGGCTTTGGAGAGTGTGTACGTCTCTACTTGGACTGCGTATTCCATCTACTTCACTGACGGGAAGTTAGACACTGCGAATTTATGAAGCAGCTCAACTCTTTTGTTTCTGTTGTCTCTGCTTGTCATCCTACAAATCCCAACAAGATATAAGAAAAAAATCCCAATATGAGAATGTTCTTGTTTCTGCTGCTCAAGATGTCAGAGCGCAGAGTCGGTCTCACTAGCTAACAGTATTCAACATTTGTGTCAGGGCATGTAAAGATGAGCAGGGATATGCAACCTCAATGAATTTGGTACAGCAACGGGTAAGACGTTCGAACTATAGGAGAGAAATGACATCTCCCACGCCATAACCTTGTTCAGTGACGGAGGACATTGGAACACCAGAATAGCATGGTTCCACCCAAAGTTGCTACTCAAACTAAGACCAATTCTCTATCTTCCTTTTTTTACGAACAGATATTGATCCTTGAAGCGGTGCTATGAGGAACTAAAAGGAATAAGAGAAAAGTGTCAAATTTTGTTTTGTTTAGTTGTCCTCGAGGAAAGGGTTGTCAAGTAACCCAGCACGACTCGCTTGGAACTGTATTGTATACTTTCTTTGCAGGTCTCTTAGCTTCTCCATCAGTTCTTGGAATGTGGGTCTCAGCTTCGTATCGCTGCAGTGTTGGACAGACCAAAATAGACACACATACTGAATGTCAGTATAAGCTGTGAATATGTAGAACATCTAACTGAAGGTTATATTCTTCTAGTGAGGATTATTAGGTATTCGATATGTTAATCTACCTGTGCCAACAGCTCTCTA
This sequence comes from Sisymbrium altissimum, assembly GCA_900406495.1. Taxonomy (NCBI): domain Eukaryota; kingdom Viridiplantae; phylum Streptophyta; class Magnoliopsida; order Brassicales; family Brassicaceae; genus Sisymbrium; species Sisymbrium altissimum. Next base: position 158,722 of record OVBI01000024.1, on the reverse strand, counting down.
TTAACGAGATCCAACGAGGATCAATGTCCTTTGGAATTTCCAGCCTCTGGTTCATGAACCCCACAGCTCCGATCACCTGCAGAAATTGAGACTATATATAATATAACAACACATTTTCGGCAAGCAGAATAGTTGTGCAATGGAGACTGTTTCATTTCATTGTTCTATCGCTCAAAAATGTACCTGCATCGAGTTAAGAGTTTCCCATGGGATCTTCCCTGTGGCAAGCTCCCATAATACTACTCCAAAGCTGTAAATATCAGACCTGTATAAGAGAATTAGAAGAGCTGGTCAGTGATTGAGGCTAAGAAAACAAGTATTGAAGGTAAGTTAACCAAATAAAACAAGAGAATTTACTTCTCATCAGCAGACTCATTTCGAAGAACTTCTGGTGCCATCCACTGAGGCTGTAGAACAGATAAAAAGCCAATCAAAGATCAATGTGAGAGGTTGGCTTATTAATCAGGATTCAAATCGAAAAGAGACTAGGTTTAAGTACCGTTCCCTTCCCGGACTTGGTGCTTAGGTATGTTTCATGTTTAATACGCGAGAGGCCAAAGTCAGCTACCTGTTAGAGATGTCACTGTAAGTTGACGAGGTTTCTAGTTCTAGTTTGGAGAATTGGAGTCTCACTTTTAACATAAATGATTAATATTATCCAAATCTTCATTTTCCTTTTAGTGATATAATCACTTTGAAGATGGAAAATTATTATTCATCTAGATCACGGAAAGCCAAACGTATATCCAGATGGATTGTTACCTTGACGGTCCAGTTCTTGTCGACCAGCAGATTTGACGACTTCAGATCACGATGGACGATGGGTGGACTACAACAGTGAAGATAATTCATACCGCGAGCCTGTGTGAAGAATTATGTCATGTGCTGTATGAGATGTACGGTGACTAAGTCATATAAAACGAAAATGATGGATCACAAGACTTGTACAAAGAACCAATCAAATAGAACAGCTCAAAATTAGCAAATTTTCTACGTGCGATTCTCAATGACCATAGATATGGGAAAAAGATGTCTAGTGAACTATTAATTAATACCCACAATGTCCAACGCCATATGGATACGCCGTCTCCAATCCAGTTTTGATGTGCTCCTCTGTAGTAGACGGAAGAGACTTCCACTGCAAATAGTAATTCGAATAACTAGGGTCATGGATCAGAACTAAAGGCTTGAAGTCCCAAAAACAAAAAGAAAGTGAGAGTATAGTAACCGAAAGGGATGAGACCGAACCGTGGAAGGAACTCTGACACTATACAGAGACGATGAGGTAAAGTAACAGCTCCCATAAACAGCAGGACATTAGGATGTCTAAGTCTTTTCATCAACGATACCTTCACAGAAAAAAACAAGACCAATATTAATAGCTTAGAACTTTTAAATGTTGCTTCTACTAAAAACCAATAAAAAATGTCATCTGTCTTTTGTTAAAAGTTAAAACTACACTCAGAGCAATCATTATGACGACGCGACGGAATAAAAAATTACCTCTAGTCTAAAAGATTGCATAACCTCCTGTGAATATTCTTGTCTGGAGAACACTTTTACAGCTACATCCTGCAGTGGCATTACCAAGTCTTAGTAAGATAGATCTCTGAACTTGCAAATTTTTTTTTTTAATATCATGGAAGCGTGAATAAACAAATCCATATTCGACAATATCACCAGAAGCCAAAAAACATACAGATCCAAACCAGAGACCGTGATAGACAGTTCCACATGAACCTGTAAAATGAGAAATTACTGAGTGTGTTAGGCTGGTAGCAGAACAGAGATAGGAAATCACATAAGATGGGTAAAATGTATGATGTTGTAAAGAATGGATTTGTATGGAAAATAAGATAACCTGTTTAAGAGAATAATTAAATTACCTTGTCCGATTTCTTCACCGATTGTCAAATCATCCAATAAAATTTCATGTTCCAAGCAATCGCTATATGTATCAACTTTGTTCATAACACTGCTGCTGGTACTCTCACAGCTACTAGTGCTGCGTGTGCTGTTCGCATTTATGGAGGAAGACCACAGACTAGAAGCGTCATTATTGGTAGGCTTACTACTTTCAGAGGAATAGCTTTCAGAGTTAACATCAGAAAAGGGATTAATCTGGTGAGACTTATCTTTCTCTTGTTCATTCTGTACCCAGTGCCATACAGAATGAGCTAGCTTTCCTCTTGAAACTTCATGCTCAGGTTCTGAGGTAAGAATCTTAGGGACTTCAGTCTTTCCATGACTCTCATCACATGTGAATACACCAAAAGGAGGATAGATAAAATCCCCTCTGGGTATGCTGGCACCACTTGATGATGCATCGTCCCTGTGGTCAGCGAGAGCAGCACCGAAGACCCCCTCAGAGAGTGTGGCGCTAGTATCACCTGCTCGCATTTTCGACCTGACCTTGTTGCTCACCTTGGATGCCTGTAACTTTAACACAGGTCATCAAAATATGCAATGTAAAAATAAAAGGTGATAGAATATGCAACCTAAAAAAATGGTACAAACCAAATCTGATATCTTTGATGCTATAGCAGCTTGTATAGGCTGATGAGAGTCAAGGCCAAGTTTCGATTTAATAGCTCCTTTGGAGTCCAAACCAAGTTTAGAGGCAAAACTATTCCTTGCAGGGATAGAGCTCGTTTCACCTTCTTTTGCCTTTAATTCAACCAAAGAGGTTCTCGAGTGGAGATAAGGTGCAGCGTTACTCGTGATAGAAATGATCCCGACCAAAGAACCGTCATCATCGTAAAAGGGGGAACACGTAGTGACAGATAAAATTCTCTCCCCTGATTTGCTCTTGACAGGAAACTCGCCAGTCCAGCTCTCTCCACTGACACAACGTTGAGCAATATTCATAGCAAAGGGGGCATCTCGATCATCTACCAATACATCTATTGGGTTGCGCCCAACTACTTCTGCAGCAGCGTATCCATAAACCTTTTCCGACATGGCATTCCTGTAACGATATCATATTGGAATCTGAAAACATACCAGAGATAACATAAAATGGTACAAGTATCATCTTATTCCACAATTATAGGAACCAAGTCATGATCAACGAACGAGGTTCCAGACAATATATAAGAATCAAATCCAGAAATTATGAGACGCGTGAACAATAATACAGGAAGGCATAAACTGCATTCACAAGATCGAACTACTTACCAAAAGATTATTTGCATGTTTAGATCGAAGGCATGAACAGATTGTGCCATTGACTGCAAAATATTCAGATACTGTTTATCAGTGAACTTTGCGGCCGATGGTACCGTTCCTCCACGTACTCGAGCTCTCAAATTCGAATCCTGGATACGGTTCTGCTTCGGAAACGAGTCGGCACCGCTCTTCCTCCACGCTGAATGCGATCTCTGACTAAGCATCGACGATACCTTGAGCCTAGACATTTCCTGCTTTAGATGCTCTTGGCTTTCCTCTAGCTCTAGTAACTTCTTCAGCAGCTCATTGGGAGGTGGAGTCTCCATTTCGCTCGTAAGAAACCGAAACCCTACAAGTACACGGGAACACAAAAGCGAGTTGAATTCGGGGATCGCTCGAAAATAGGGATTGGTTGATTGGTCACTGTCTTTCGCTTCCAAAGACGAGTTTGGCCGTTTCTATCTGAATTGCTAACTCGACATTCTGTAGTAGAGACTCGAGAGTGTTCATAAAAGCAGAGAAATTTCTACGACCTTCTTTTTTTAAAAGTTTCTTGTTTGTTTGTTAATAATCCTGCACGAATTTTATATTCCCTGAACTTATATCTACGTGGACGATGATGCATAAACTCTATTAAAGTGTTCATATTTACGTGGACGATGCTCAGAGTGTTGTTCATATCTATCATCTTTTAAAACACAAATTCTATCTTTTTTTTTTCTGTCAACAACACAAATTCTATCGAGACCTGTAAAATAACCCAAAAAAAAAAACTAACGGTTCAATTCAAAGTTAGAACAAGCTTACATAATAATGAAAAAAAAACTATTAGATAAAAAATAAGCACGACTGAAAATTTAAATAACTTTGATCTGCCGCCTCACCGCTTCTTTTAACTCCAGTATTGCAATACGTGTGTCGGCGAAAATATCGGCAACGTAACTAACTCACCTTTTTAAATTGAAACTCGTATATTTTTCTTTTTCTTGCTCATATCACATGTTCTTCATTAATAAGGTGGCGTAGTTTCGGTTTAGTATTTGGATGATACCAACTCACGTTTTTGGTTTTTTTCTCAAATACTTATCGTAAAAGAACACCAGAAAAAAAGCTGCTTTTTTGTTTTTTTTAAGATGCCAATTCAAGGTTTTGAAAGTTTAACAATATCTTTGGTTCCCTTACAAAACTAAAAGCCTTTTTCTAGAAATTTCAAAAACGTATCGTAAAAGAAAATTATTGAACCCCCAATTTTCAGAGACAAACTATAGTTTCAAAAAAAAAAAAAAAAATTGTCCCGACCTTTACGTGGATTTGGTGGCAAACTCTATTGATTCAATTAGACGAATTACTGATGAGTGTCACTCTTAACTAGATCTACGTCCGATTATGTTATGACTTTAAATAAATTTATCCAACTATTATTGATTCTTCTAAATGTTGAAACAAAAATTTCTACATTCTCATCATATTATATAAGGTTAACTAAATATATGTCGGAGTTTATTAATTAAGACTTGAAAGAATTTTATCATGATTCTTCCAAAACTGAAACAAATATCCTACATTCTTTTATTATGAAACGTTAGAAAGTTATGGGAACAGACAACGAAAAACAAAGATAATAAATCTTCAGAACAAAATATAAAAGAAAAAAAAGCCTAATCGCAGGAGAGGGAATGAGATTAATAAGATGACAAGAAGTGAACTAATGATTTTAGTTACTTGGTATACAAGACATCTTCCTAGGGTGTCAGTACAGTGGCTGCTTCAATCTCTTCTGGTCGAATGTGTGCCTGCAACAATGTATTTTCACAACATAATGTGTTCTTAGGAGAGTTACACGATTAAACCCATGGATCGATCGAGCGAGGAAGAAGAGGCCGCAGATGGCTTCACGGAGTTTGGACTGCGTATTCCATATACTTCACTAAACCGAAGTTTAACAGTGAGAATTTCTGAAGAAACTCCACCCTTTTGTCCCTGCTCTTTATCCTACAAATTCCCATTAAGATGTAAGTAAACAAATCCGATAAGAGAATAATATGTTTCTGCTCTTGCTAAAAGGGATACTTTTTGCGATTGTTTCATAATGCCAACTTCTACGTGTACATTTGAAAAAAACACAGTGGAGGCCTAAAAATGGTTTTTCTTACCTGTGACAATATTGTTTCTGCTAAAAATAGACCAATTCTCCATCTTTTTGTGATTTTTATGAACAGTCTTTCAGGCTTGAAGCGGTGCGCTTGAGGAACAACAGGCATAAGAGAAAAGGGTGAACTTTTGTTTTCTTTAATTGTCCTTGAGGGGAGAGTTTTTAAGTAAGCCAGCCCGAGTCGCTTGGAACTGTATTGTATAGTTCCTTTGCAGCTCTCTTAGCTTCTCCATCAGTTCTTGGAATGTGGGTCTTAGCTTAGTATCGCTGCAGTGTTGGACAAACCAAAATACAAACACAGATTAATGCCAGCATTAGCCGTGAAATATGTAGAACATCTAAACCAAGGAGAACCGTAATAATAAAGGGTTGTGTTCTTCTAGCAAGGATCATGCGGTATTCAATATTTTAATTTACCTTTGCCAACAGCTCTCTATTAATGAGATCCAAAAAGGATCAATGTCCTTTGGAATTTCCAGCCTCTGGTTCATGAAACCCACAGCTCCAATCACCTGTAGATATTTTAAATAAGCATCTCTTCGTATTTGATACGTGTGTGTGTATACTAAATGAGGAATGCAGCGAGACCGAAAATGTAAGTTTTCGGCAAGCATTCCTCGTATAGTATTCATTTCAAAATGGCTAGATTGTCGATAATAACACATTTCAATTGAATCTATAAACGTTAAGTCTAATGGTATTTATTAATGTAAGTATATTAGTATTTATGGTGTAAAGATGACGGGAATAAGATGGATTATAGCAAAATTTACCCTGAAACTAATCTTTTGACATAAAGACTCTTGTTATTCTTTTAGCTTAATTGACAGAACAGAAAATGTAATTGATACAAAAAAAGTGTCCCAAATTTAAGATTTCTAAGACCAATTGTCATTAGGAAACACTTCCTTTTCGTCGTTCTATCTATAAGAAAATAATACCTGCATAGAGTTGAGAGTTTCCCATGGGATCTTCTCGGTGGCAAGTTCCCAGAGTACTACTCCAAAGCTGTAAATATCAGACCTGTATCAATGAATAAGAAGAGCTAGTTAGCATCGAAGGTTAAAAGAACAAGTAACTAAGGAAATTTAACCAAACATAACACGAGAATATACTTCTCATCAGCAGACTCATTTCGAAGAACTTCTGGTGCCATCCATTGAGGCTGCAGAACAGGTAAGAGCCAATCAAAGATCATTGGGAGAGGTTGGCTATAATTCAGGACTCAAGTCGAAAAGAGGCTTAAGTTTGAATACCGTTCCCTTCCCGGACTTGGTGGTTAGGTATGTTTCATGCTTGATACGCGAGAGACCAAAGTCAGCTACCTGTTAGAGATGTCAGGTCACTGTAAGTTGACGATGTTTCTAGTTCCTTTTTGCAGATCTGAGTCTCACTTTTTCAGTTCATTCATATAAATTGATAAATTTATATCTAAATCTTTATTTCATTTTAGAAAGCTTTATAATAATCAGTTTGAAGATGGAAAGTTATTATTCATCTAGATCACGGAAAACCAAATGTATATCACGATGGATATGTTACCTTGACGGTCCAGTTCTTGTCCACCAGCAGATTTGACGACTTAAGATCACGATGGACGATAGGTGGACTACAACAGTGAAGATAATTCATACCGCGAGCCTGTGTGAAGAATTATGTAATATGCTGGATGAGATGTACGGTGACTGAGTCAAATTGAGTGGAAAAGAAGGATCACAGGAGTACAGGACTAATGCAAAGAAGTAATCAAATAGAGCAGCTCATACATACAAAATTGTCGACGTGTAATTGTCAATGGCCATAGAATTGGGAAAATCAGATGTCTAATGAGCGTATAAGTAATACTCACAATGTCCAAGGCCATATGGATACGCCGCCTCCAATCCAGTTTTGACGTCCTCCTCTGTAGTAGATGGAAGAGACTTCCACTGCAAATAGTAATTAGGGTCATGAAACAGAGCAGGCTTGACGGCCCAGAAACACAAAGAAAGTAAGGGTAGCAACTGAAAGAGATGAGACCGAACCGTGGTAGGAGCTCTGACACTATACAGAGACGCTGAGGTGAAGTGACAGCTCCCATAAAAAGCAAAACATTAGGATGTCTAAGTCTTTTCATCAACGACACCTTCAAAGTAAAACAACATAATATAAGTAACTTAGAACTTTTAAATGTTGTTTCTACTTAAAAATTGTGTCAACTGTCTTTAGTTAAAATTACAGTCAGAGAAATCATTATGGATGACGGATAGAAAACAACACCTCTTGTCTAAAAGATTGTATGACTTCTTCTGGATATTCTTGCTTGGAGAACACTTTTACAGCTACGACCTGCATTGATATAAGCAATTACCAGATCAGATATCTTAACTTGGGTATCATGGATGCGCGAATGGATCAAAATTGCATATTTTGCAATATCACCAGAATGCAATATCACCAGAATGCAAAAAACGTACAGATCCAAACCAGAGACCGCGATAGACAGTTCCACATGAACCTGTAAAATAAAAAATTTTACTGAAGCATGTTAGCAGAAGAGAGACAGGATATCACAAAAAGTTGGTAAAATGTATGCTGTTACAGAGGATATATTTGTACGCAAAAAAGTAAATCTGTTTAAGAGAATAAAGTATACCTTGTCCGATTTCTCCTCCAACTGTCAAATCATCCCATAAAATTTCATATTCCAAGGAATCGTTATCAGTATCAACCTTGCTCAGAACGCTGTTGCTCGTACTTCTGCAGCTACTGGAACTGCTTCTGTTGTTCGAATTTGCGGAAGACCACAAACTACTTCCCTCATTACTGGTAGGCTTATTACTTTCAGAGTTAACATGAGAAGAGGGATTAATCTGGTGAGACTTATCTTTCTCTTGTTCATTCTGTACCCACGGCCCTACAGAACGAGTTGGCCTTCCTTTTGAACCTTCCTGCTCATTCCCTTTCCAAGACCATGACAGATCTTTCTTTGCCATCAATTTTTCAAATTTTGAGGTGAGAACCTTATGGATCGCAGACTTTCCATCACTCTCATCTGTGGAATCTTTCAAGGGTTTACATGTGAACACACCAAAAGGAGATTGAATAAATTCCACTATTGATGCATCATCTCCCCTGTAGTCAGAGAGAGTAGGTTTGGCAAAACCATGATTCGAATGATGACTGTCCCCACTGCCACACTCAGAGAGTGTGATACTACTATCATCATCTCGCATTTTCGACCTGACCTTGTTGCTCACCTTGGACGCCTGTAAGTTTAACACTAGTCATCAAAATATGCAACATAAAATTAAAAGGTGATAGAATATGCAACCTAAAAAAAATGGTACAAACCAAATCTGATATCTTTGATGCTATAACAGCTTGTATAGGCTGATGAGAGTCAAGGCCAAGTTTCTTTTTAATAGCGACGTTGGAGTCCAAACCAAGTTTAGAGGAAAAACTGTTCCTTGCAACGCTCGAGGTCGTGTCACCTTCTGTTGCCTTTAATTTAGCCAAAGAGCTTCTCGGGTGGAGATAAGGTGCAGCGTTACTTGTGAGAGAGATGATCCCAATAAGAGAACCGTCATCATCGTAAAAGGGGGAGCACGTGGTGACAGCTGAAAATCTCTCCCCTGATTTGCTCTTGACAGGAAACTCACCGGTCCAGCTCTCTCCATTGACACAGCGTTGAGCAATGTTCATCGCAAAGGCAGCATCCTGATCATCAACCATAACATTAATTGGGTTCTGCCCAACTGCTTCTGCAGCAGTGTATCCAAATTGCTTTTCCGCCATAGCATTCCTGGAACAATCATGTCATCGAACTGGAATCTCAAAACATAGCAGCTAAAAGAGAACAGTGGACAGATTCCAGAATAACAGATATCAAACCATGATCAAATGAACGAGTGTTCCTGATGTAATATAGGGATCAAATATGAGACTGTGAACAAACAATATAGGAAGCCATAAACCGCCATTCAAAAGATCAAACTACTCACCAAAAGATAATTCGCATCTTTAGGTCAAAGGCATGAACAGATTGGCCCATCGACTGCAAAATGTTGAAATACTGTTTATCCGTGAACTTCCCGGCCGATGGTCTCCCTCCAGCTCTTAGATTGATAGAATCCTGGATACGATTCTTCTTCCGAAACGAGTCGGCGCCGCTCGTCCTCAATGCTAGAGCTCCCTCGCCCATGTTTCTCTTCGCCGGCGACACCGAATGCAATCGCTGCCTAAGCTCTGTGGAAACTTTGAGCCTAGACATCTCCTGCTTGAGCCGCTCCTGACTTTCCTCTAGCTCTAGCATCTTCTTCAGCAGCTCCTTCGCCGGTGGAGTCTTCATAGCGCTCGCAAAAACGGAAACAAATTTGACGCAAACAAAAGAAACGCTTCCTAAAATTCTGGAAGCAGAGTAAGAGACAAGAGAAAAGAGGCGCTTGGCCAGTTCGATTTTATTGCCACTCGGACAATGAATAATTTTGTTGGTTTGGGCATTAGGCAGACAAAAACAAAATTTACAATCACTCAAAACTACAATCGCTTTTCAAGACTCATGTATGTCGGCCAAAATATCAGCAACTAACTCTTACCTTTTTTTATATTGAAAAATCAAAAATCACAACTCTCTCTTCTTGCTGATATCATAGGTTATTCATTAATAAATGCTAACTTGCTAAGGTGGCATAGTTTCTGTTTAGTTTCTGGATGATACCAATTCCAAGTTTTTTTTGGTTTCCTTAGATTGCTACAAATTTAATAACTTATCGTGGGAGAAAAAGGAGTCATCCATTCAAAAACTTTACTCCCAGTGTCCCGAATTTCGGAGTTCCGAATTTACTAGTAATAAAAGTTGATCTGACATATACGTGGGATTTGGCGCCAACTTTATTGGTTTAATTAGGAGAGCTATTGATTGGCTGTTAGTTAGACAGTACGTCGGATTATACTGAAATACCAAGAAAATGATCATGATTCTTGTAAAAAATTTTAAACACAGAAATTCTCATATCATAAAAAAGAACTTTCTGTTTTATTTAAAGTTAGATGTGTTTATAATGTAAGAAAAAAACTCACTTTGACGTTGTAAAAGTACTAAAAAAGTGACGTAACTGGGGTTGACCACAAAAAAAGAGTGACGTAACTTGGGATTTAGTAACCAGAAAGTTATGAGAGATCACAACACAGATAATCTTGAGAACATATGTAAATGACAAATAAAAACAAGCCTGATTGGAGGAGCGGAATAAGAATAATAAGAGGAACACGTGAATAGTGATTTGATTACTTAGTGTACAAGACATCTTCCCACGGGTGTCGGTACAGTGGCTGCTTCAATCTCTTCTGGTCGAATGTGTGCCTGCAACAATTTATTCGCACATAATTTTTAGAATCAATTCGCATCAAGAACAAGTTTGAATATGTTCGCTAATGAGATTTACCCGATTAAACCGATGGATCGAGCAAGGACGAAGAGGCCGTTAAGATAACCGATCTGTACGATTTCGTCGATCTCTTGCTTAGTGAACATTCCACTTCCAGCGAGAAGGTCCAAGAAGAGAGATCCAATGGCTCCATCTACGTTGAGTACGAGGTTGTTAGCTTTAGAAAGCGTGTATGTCTCTACTTGGACTGCGTATTCCATGTACTTCACCGAAGGAAAATTAGACCGTGCAAATTTCTGAAGCAGCTCCACTCTTTTGTCTCTGTTGTCTCTGCTCTTGATCCTACAAACATCCATTTAAAGATGTAAGAAAACAGATCCCATAGGAGAATGTTCTGTTTCTGCTGTTGCCAAAAAGGTTAAATTGTTTCAAACGCCTATTTTTGCGTTACATCTGAAAACAAAACACGCCTAAAACTAGTTTGTTCGTACCTGTGACCAATGCCAGGGACACGGATTCCCTTCTTTTTCATGCCTTCCACAAATTCGTAAGGCGTGAGACTCTGCAAAAGGCAAAACGTTTTTTGAACCAATTATACTCAAAATTTTCAACACGTGACTGATGCTGCAGTTGCGGTGAGGGGGAAACGGCGTTTTACTCTGTCACAAGCGTCCTTGAAGTATCGTGCTGCGTCATCAATGGCACCACCAAATCTAGGACCAATTGTTAATAGACCTGATTGTTGGAAGGGCCAAAGAGATATCAGTTATAAGTGCTCACTGGATATTACTGTATAGCAAAGTTCACTTGGAAGAGATTGTGAAACTAACCTGAGACAAGACTTGAGACTAGGTCTTTGCCTGCTCTTGCTGTTACGATGGTGTTGTGAGCACCGGAGACGCATGGACCGTGGTCAGCACACAACATTATGCATATCTGATCATAGCTCAAAGCGTCAGAAAGCAGAGTCCATATCACAAGCTAATAGTACTCAATATTTGTGTAAGGACACGGAAAGATGAGAAAAGACATGAACCTCAATGAATTTAGTACAGTAACGGGGAAGACTACGTTTAAACCATAGGAGAGAAATGACATCTCCCACGCCATAACCTTGTTCAATGATGGAAGACATTGGCACACCAGCATAGCATGGTTCCTCCCCTGCAAATTTAACACAAAAAAAAAAAAAAATTACTTAATTTTGTTTACAAATTTTGAAGTATGAGAAATGGTTTAGTTCCAGAATAAGAATAATACCTCTGTCATCAGAGATGGTGGAGATAATGTGAGTAGGAGCCCGGACTTTCCCACTCTTAATTGCAGAGCTGAGATCCTCGGGGATTTGTGGAGGAGTGATTTCCTTAATAGGAGACACCTTTCCTTCTTCGACCTAGGTGGAACGAAAAATAAACATAAGATCACAACAAAAAGAAAAGCAAGCTAAGCGCACATTTAATTAGAGACTGACCAATCTGTCAAAAGTATCCTTGATTGCAGATTCTAAGGCTTCGAATGAAGTGGGTACAATAGCTCCAGCGTCTTGGAGCGCTTGATTCTTGGCTTGTGCAGATTCCATCTCACCGCCACTTTTGGCCCCCTGATTCAAATCATATGAAAGAATGATTTATATAGTAAGTAGAGCAAGGTTAGCGTCGAGAGTTTCTAAAGTCAGTTTTTGGGTGGCACTTACTGCATGACCAAATTGTACTTCGGATTTGAAAAGACGTGCACAAGTCCCGCTGACCCAAGCAACCACTGGTTTGGTGACTTTGCCCTCTTTCAAAGCTTCAACTAGAGAATATTCATCTCGTCCACCAAGCTCTCCAAGTACAACCACCATCTTAATCTGCAATATTATAAAGGAAAACATAATTTTGGAGTTAAAGACATTAGTTGAATGAGAGAGGGAAAGGTCAGATGCCTTATAATAGCTTCTCATATAGTTAAACAGAAGAAAAGATAACTATTCAAAACTGTCAGATGAAATCCCAGTGAGCAAAGAAATTTAAACTCGGGATTAATATACCTGTGGGATGTTGTTAAACCGCAAGATATGGTCGGATAAAGTGGATCCTGGGAACACATCCCCACCAATAGCAATACCTGTGGCCATCCCAGAAAATAAAATCAACTTAAGACTAGAAATGATAGATATGAGGATAGCTTCATAAGTAGATTCTGAAGATAAAACACAAACTCACCTTCATATATCCCATCTGTCACACGAGCAATGGTATTATACATTTCATTAGACATCCCACCCTATAGAGAAGAGAGAATGACAAATATATAGATTAAGATACAAATAGGGACAATAATGAGCTTATGCAGACTACAAAAGTGCAAAAAGAAATCAGCACATACAGATTTGGAGACAAAGCCAACAGATCCGGGCCTGTACAGCTTGCATTGGATGATGTTGTCAATTGTTCCAGCAGTGTCACCAATTTTAAAGGCTCCAGCTTGAACACCTCCAACAGTAGCTGGTCCAATAATAACCTGTAACAGAAGATCGATTCAGAAAGGTCACATTGACTAGAAAAGATTGATAAGTAATGTGTCCCAGGGAATAATGACCCATGTCTGAAGTAGTCATCCTGAGGAATCGAGTTAGTAAAGTTTTATAAAGCACCTTATTGTTAGCACGAGCATAAGCAATCAACTGCTTGGTGTCTGACTCTGGAACACCTTCTGCTATTATGGCCACAACTTTAATAGTTGGCTGCTTCAAAGCAGCCATGGATGAAGCAGCGGCACTAATACAAGAGGAGAACAAAAAAATGAACTTTACAAAAGAATCACAAAGAGGGACAAGGAAAAAAGTAGAATTTACAACTACACTAACCTTCTGAACGATGCGAAGTTGATGAATACATCTGCTGTGGGATGTGCAGCGCATGCTGCTTCAATGCTGGCAGAAAGAGAGAGCTAAGTTATAAAGTCTCAACCTTGTCTATGTGTCTCTATCCTAAATGGTAGTTTAACTTACGCCGCATGGACAGGGATGGCGATTTCCTCCTGACCAAAAAAGAGCTTCTGGAATCCCTCTGAACCTGGATTAATGATACCAGCAACGGAAGGAGTTTCTCTCCCTGAAGAAAATTAAAATCCAAATCACCAAATCTAACAGTTAAGTCAGCTAAAACCAGACAGAAAAAAAACTGATGAAGACATTTTAATTCAAAAGTCACGTGAAAGCAAGACAGAGACAAAGAAGCTAGACTCACCACAGAGGAAATCAAAATCAAGCATCCGCTGGATGGGAAGCTGCTTATAGTTGTAGAACAACGCTTGTGTGTTGCGTGAAAACAGCTGTCCCGTGGCCATGTTTATAGGCTCGAAAGCAACTGAGGATCACAACAAAAAAGACACAGAATAAGTGACATGTCCAGTGAATCGAACAAGAACCTAAAAGTTTTCCCCTTTCCATGATGATACACACAACTAAAAAAGTAACAAAAACCTGATCGAAAACTGCATAAAAGAAGAAGCTTTTGAATCCCCCCAATTATTCTAGATTAAAAAAAAAAACACGAACTGGGATCGAAAGTAGGGGACCCACAATTACAAATCTCAGCCACTTGCATTACAGAATTCGATGCGACTTTTAGATCTCAACCTCGTATAAACGAAAGTCACTCCACTATCGAATCAATCAGTAGCCCTCTATCCCCCTAAACCCAAACAGGATCGACACTTTTTTCTGTCTGAGATAAACCCAAAAAAATACAGAGATCGGGGTCCAAAAGGAATCACGGATCTGACTCTCCAATGAAAAACTCAGAAGGGGAAGAGGGAAAGAAGGAAGACGAACCTGGTCACCTGGTGAGTCGAGCGAGTCGGTACAGGGCAATGTTAGGTAGAGAGTAGATTTGTTGTAAGGAAGGGAAATGGCTCAGAGAAAAACCATTAAAATGGGAGGGAAACAAATAGGATCAGCTCAGCTACCCCACAGACAGACAGACAGAGAGAGAGATGAAGAGAGTGTGTTAATGTGGTCACGTGGCCCATTGGTAGTTAGCTCACAGCTCCGGATCTCTGATCCAATTTTGTTTTCTTTTTTCTTTTTCTTTTTTTTTGGCCACAATCACTGTTGTTCTTTATAATTTTAAATTATATTTCAAATCTTCTGTTATTAGATTTTATATTTAAATAAATTGAGTTTACTAGATTTTAAAGTTTGATTGTAACTAAAATTTTAGATATTCATCAAATTTGTAGAGACTTAAAATCGTAAAAACTGTAAAAAAAAAAAAAAAGGAAGTGTTATGTTTGGATTTATTCATGGATATAAAATGTAAAAATCTAATTGTATTTTCTTATCAACATATACAGTATAGAGACATCCCACATTCACATAACAAATTCACATTTATGTTGTAAATTTAAGAAGGTAAAAAAACACGTATCTTAGGGTTTAAGCCTTTTAAGGTGTTTTCACTCCCAATTCTTTTTTTTGGGGGGTTTATGCGGATAGCTCTAACCGCTTGCTTACTCTCTCGCGTTATGAAATAGATAATCAAAATCAATCTACCTTTGCGAATGGATTCCACTGATGACGATTTTGGTGACTTGTACGTTGATGACAAGGTTCCGGCGAGTGCTTCCTTCCCCGGCGATGTCCGATTCGTAAAGCCTTGCGAAGAACCCGAGCGTGCTCCGGTTTCCGGCGAAAACAAGGGTTTTGAAGGGACAGTAAACCCTGAATCGCGAGACGAAGCGAAGAAAGTGTGTGTGGACGACGCTTGTGGTGTGAACCGGAGCGAGAGGAACGAAGAATCGGAATACAGTGACAGTGAGGATGATTTGAATATAGTGCTCAAAGAAGACGATTCCAAAGCCCTTCCTGTTGCTTGCGTCTCCAACTTTAAGAATCCTGGATACGTCGAATCATCCCAAACTTGCTCCTTTCAGAAACGGAGGACTGGGAACTGGGTAAGTGGCTTTGACTTTGATGTGGTGGCATTGACTTTGACTGTGCTTTATCTAATTTAGTCTTTGTTGTTCTGGCGGATTCTTTATCCAGTGCGCAATGCCAAATACTGGGATGCTTATGGATGCTTCAGCTAATAATGTATGGATGAATCCGTCTCTAGGAATGCCTCACTGTGGATATAATTTCTCGCATACTTGGTCCAGGTTAGTGACAGTGGCCACATTTTATTCTAGCTTTTATTGAAATGTGATTTGAGATGAACAATGGTGAAGGTGTTTGTTGATCATCATAACAACATGTGCACTGAGGATGTGTGTTTCTTTTTTTTCACAGGACAGCTTTCGATGCAAATCTCGATGTGTTTGAGAAGAAGCCATGGAGGAATCCTGGTATGGATATCAATGACTTCTTTAATTTTGGGTTTAACGAGCAAAGCTGGAAAGATTATTGTAACCCGTTGGTAAGTTAACATCATGTTTTCATTCTTCATCTGTCATATCCTTGTGATAAGGGACGTATTTGGTTTGATCATGATGAGTTTCTTTCTGTTTCAGTTTAGAGGAAGAGCAATTCAGGTTGAAGGTGGAACTCCTGGGCGCACACCATCTGCGGATTTGCGTCTTCCACGTGATTTAGACCCTGACGTGGTGATACAGGTCAGAGATTCAATGATTCTTGGTTTGTTCAGTTTTTGTTTCCCTTATTTTTCATTGATGATGCAAAATTTATGTACCCAGATCCCAGTGACTAATGATGTTGAGGAGCTATCAAGCATGACACCCGTGGAAGCAATGTCTCCCAGCCAAACATCAAATAAAACATCTAGAAGTGAGGAGTTTCATTCAGATGTTGGAGAGGATTTGAATTCATCTGGTAATTCGATGAAAGAAGATGTTTTTGTGGGGCGTGAAGACGAAAACACTGGAAGTTTCAGATGCGAGCAATCTCCTCCAAAAAAGAACTGCTGCAGCAGGGAAGCGACACCTTGTGATAAGGAAATTATTGAGGAGGAGAAAGAAGAGACTTGTTGGACTTCAGATAAGGCGGATTCATCTTCAGTGGAAAGGGGATCATCTCTTAGAGATCACTTTCGTTTTAGCCCTACCTCTTCATATTCCGTTAGTAAAACTGAGGAATCCGAAGATTCTGAAACAGAATCATCAAATGGCGGTGCTACTGATGACCAACAAGAAGCCAGTACCCCACCACAACCAACTAGATTTGCGGAACATGAAGCAAACAATATCAAAAGCGGGGAAATGAGTGGTACAAAGCATTCCAGACACAGAAGATCTCACGAAGACCCAAACAAATGGCACTATGGGAGAGTTGACTATGGTGTACATAGGAGAACAAAAGATGGAATGTTTAAGGATGCATCGTCTACACCAGATCCCAATCTTGACAAGAAAGTGTGTGCGAGACGAGAAAGTTTGTATCGTGAGTCGAGCAAAATTTGGCAGAACGGACCACATTCTACTTTAAAAAAGGTTGGAACTGAAGGTCGAGGTTTTCCTCACTCAAATAGAGAAAAACGTCATGGTCGTTCATATTCATCATCTGTGGAACTTGATCGAGATAGAGAGCACAGGTTTGGTTGGCGCAACAACAAAGAAATATCACATGGCCGGGGCTTTGATCATTCTAACGGTTACAAGTATGAGGCGCGTCTTAAAGAGTCTAACTCACTTTCATCCTTCAATCCAATTCACAGAAATTCTCGATTGAGTTTTAACAAAGAGGAGGATGGATATGGTAGGCAACATTGTGAAAGAAAATATGGCCGTGAAAGAAGTCCTGGCCTAGCCTACGAAAGCAACAAAGAAAGAAATCGATATGAATGGCTGGGAGAACCTTATTATCAGGACCGTATTCCAATAACTGACATGGAATATAGGTACCGGTTTGACTACTCTTCTGCAAATGGAAGACATAGCCCCAAACAGAGTCGCGAGAATGATCTTCATTGTAGAAGAAGGGGTGACTACGACCATACTTTCCATCGTCATAGATATGAAGATGGATTTCACAGGGCGGAAAGTGAAATTCCATTTGAGCTGGCTTACAGGGAGATGTATTCTTTTGCTGAAGTGGGAAGGAGAGAATCTGAAAGGTATGAAATAAACGAGGAATTCTCTGAAATAGATAGAAGACACCATTACACACCTGATTGGCATCATGATAGATTTGTCTCAGATGGTCATAATTACAGAATGCAAGATGCTTGGCCCTCGCCGCCTTTATCATTCAGAGATTCTTGGTACACTAAAGGATCGAGAGGTCATTCTTGGATAGATGATACCAGAGACTTCACAACAAGGGAATATGACAGGCAGAATAATCAGTTGTGTAAAGATGCACCAAGAGATAGTTGGACCCGGAACCTTGTTCATAGCGATAATGTGAGCATACAAGACAGACTAAGGTATGATGATGATTGGGCTCGTCGTGATAGAAGGAGATATCAGTTGGAAGATAACATTCAATGTTCAATGAGAGAAGTTACTCATTCTGAGCATCCATCATATACTGATGAGATCTTAGTCCCCGACATAAGAATGTCAACACATAATCGAATTTCTACCAAACAAAGGCCTGTATATTTTAAGAGCCATGTTCATGAAATTGATGAAAGATATCACAAATCCAAAAAGCTGAGAAGAGATGGGCAAACTTTCATCAAGCGTCAGGAGCCGGTTGACTTCACTGGTAGACAAGGGAAGGTAAAAAATAATGAAACCAAGTATAAGCGCTGTTCAGTTTTCGCCATTGATATTAATTTTCTCTGTCCGTCGAGTTTTAAAATTCCACTCGTTCTGACTGTTTAATGTGGTTGAGGTTCTTCTGTGTAATTGACTCCCCTGATTTCTTTTATTGTTTTGATCTATTGGATTAAACATCAGTTTGTGTGAAACGAAGAAAATGACGTATCTCATGTGATTTTGTTGTTGTTGTGGTGTGTTTCAGCTCTCTAACCAATCGAGAAGAAGATTGTCCAACGGCGGAGATAGAATAGAACAGCAAGACCATCAGAAACCAAGAAATGTAATCGGGAAAAGGAATGAGAAATCTGTTGTGCAGATTCAAAGTTTGAATGAGAAAGAGGAAGGTGAGATCATAGAAGAAGAGAGGAACGTGAAAGGGATTGAAATAGGGGAAAAACAAATACAAGAAAGCCTTAAGAAGATGGAAAAACGAAGAGAGAGGTTCAAGGAAACTGAAGTGGTAGTAGCCAAAATTCATTCTCAAACCGAACAGGGAGCTAAAACCGATGTTACCATTCGAGAGAGACCAGTTAGGAAGAGGCGATGGTGTGCAAGCTAGTAAAATATCAAATTGGTTTGGCTATTCAAGTTAATACAATTACGGTTTATCGATGGTTGGCGATACCCAAACCATTGACGGCTCTGACTTCAAGTTATTTTGCATTTTCTTTTGTTTCAATGCCCCTAGTTTGACCCCTTTTAACTAAAAGATTTGACTTTGACCAAGTACTTTTATCAGTTAACGTTTAGTATGTGAATGCAAAATAGCCAAAGATGGAACCGGATATGATTTGAATTAGCATGTGTGGGTTAATGGTTATCGTGATAACCACAACAATAGAGTAATAATATCATTTTTGATAACCGGTCTACCTTTGATGGAGATACCAGACCAATAATTTAAAAGAAAAGTAGTAGTAGTAATAATATTCGTCGAGTTTTGGTGAGGTGAAATCGCAGCCGTCGGATAACACGCGGCTGATCTGTAGAAAAGGAAAAAGGGCAGAGAAATTCAAACCAGTTTCCATCGACGATACGAAACGACCAATCTCACGGTTCCTGTCCTAATAACTTTCAGGTGCGCTTCTTTTTTTCTTCAATTAAATTTTGGATTTAATCTACAAGTAGTGGATCTGGTGTATCGGAAGTTAGTGGTGAAGCTATTCGAAACTCGTTTTGTGGTGTTGATTTTGTATGTTAGATTCTGAATACGTAGTATGTATTAGGGTTTGTTGAGCTGGGAACTAACCCAATCTTAAGCAGTTTCGATTTTACGAATTTGGGAATCGAATTATAGATATGGAACTTTTGCACCTGAAAGGCTTCGCTTTTAAGTAACTTACACGTTGATTTATGGTTTGCAGAGACAAAGTTGTATCATTCTATTCATCTGCTGCTGAAATAAGGTGCAATGGCGAGGATAAAACCTCAGGCTCTGCTTAATCAAAGCAAGAAGAAGAAGAGTCCTAGTCGCATAAGTATCTCAACGATTATCGTGTGTAATCTTGTAGTTGCTGTAGTCATACTATCCTTGGTCACAACTTATCGCCACTGGTCCCAGAGGTTTGTTTCCTTCCATCTTTTTTAATTGTTATTCCTCCTTTTTTTTTGGTACTTTTATTGTCCTAGAGATTCTAGTTCTACTTTTATGTTTGCTTATAGCTACAACTTGCTATCTATAAACCTTTGATTGGATCTTGGTTTTCTCCTCTCTCAGGTCAAGAAACACTATTGAAACCCAGAGTCATAGATTTGAGGTACTCTTTTGACAAGTTTTTTCAATCCTCGTGCTCTGTGTTTTGATTCCAATTAACTTCTGAGCACTTAGTTTTAGAATTTAGGATATGTTCAGGCGTAATACGGCTTCTGTGTTTGTGTTTCAGGACACAAATGCTGCATCAGAACAAAAGAATTACGATCTTCCTGGTTATGCCGTAAGTTAATCCCCCCGTTTGCTTGCTTAAGTTTCTTGTTTTTTTCATTGTTTTTATTCCTCGAGGTTCTGTTCATAGACGTATTCAAAAGTATAACATCATCTGTCTTATCTCCTGGGTATACATTTTCAATAATATCTTGCTTCTATCTTCTTCTCTCTTGTAGGATATAAGCACATCAAAAGGTCTTATAACTGTGGAACTCTTTAAAGATGCTTCCCCTGAAGCTGTGGACAAGTTTCTAGATCTATGGTTAGTATCAGAATTCTTTTATTCCTCTTTCAAGCTAGATAGAAAGGAAAACTATTTGAGTTTGATTAAGCTAGGTCATCACTTGTTCTTAAGTAGGACTGTTATATCGACCTTGATAGGTTTTGAGTAACATCAGTTTCTTCGTTGATTGACTAATTTGGAACATTAAACCTCACAAAAGAGAAACAGGCTGAATCACTACGTCTACTATTCTAGCTTAATTCTCCTGGTACAAGTAATATAATACAACTGAGTATTGTTGCAGTCAAAAAGATCACTTCAAGGGAATGCCGTTTCATCGGGTTATAAAGAACTACTTGGTAGAAGCTGGTCACTCCCCGAGCTCTATACCTGTAGAAGATTGGACAGCTAAAGAAAAGCTCCGTGGTCGCCTTCACACAAGGTAATTCGCTTGCTTTGCGTTTGCTTTCAGAGTGAATCTCCATCATCCCTCATTGGTATAAGATCGAACCAAACTCGTGTATTGTCATCCAGCCCAAAACATGAGGCATTCATGTTGGGGACACCAAAAAACAAAGGGAGCAACAAGGATTTTGAGCTTCTGATCACAACGGCGCCAATCCCGGATCTGAATGATCAGCTTATAGTGTTTGGAAGAGTTCTTAAGGGAGAGGATGTAGTACAGGTTTGATCCAACAAAACACATTTATCTGTTCAGCCTTTATGGGTTGTTTCATCTGGTTCATGTGTCTAACGGTTAAATCATATTATTACAGGAGATTGAGGAAGTGGATACAGATGAGCATTACCAACCGAAATCGCCGATAGGGATCATTAGCGTTGTACTGAAACGAGAACTATGAAATGAAAATCTCTCTTCTTTCTTACTCTGTAAATGAGAGGCTCACGTCAAATCTTTCTTCATACTCACTGTTTGTCTAAACCCACTTTTGAGGTTAATTTTTTTTACTTTCTATTTTACTGATAATTTCTTGTTGTTTTGTAATTTTATTTGATCTTTATCGAGGAAATAGTAATCGTTGTTTACATTAATATACTTATCTTTTGGCTGAAAGGCTTTTAGACAGTTGTGTTCTTTGGGTTTGGGTCGCTCATACCTTCGTGGTCCAGATATTGGAATCTTGGACTGCCAAGTAAGCATGGACTGTAGACATTAATGGAAGACAAAGTAAAAATCAACGATCTCGTTTTTATTTTAGGATATTAGGGCTTCCAGCTTTCGACATCTGTTTTTCCATACTCTTGTAAACAGTGTCGAGTTTTGACAACAAAAACAAACCAATTCATAATTTACAACCTCGTGTTGTAGCTTGCATCATTATCAATTTAGATGAGTAGGAAATTGTATTTGGTTGTTCTGAATAGATATAGTCTTCATAATCAAATTGTCTACAACGAACAGAAAGTTACAACCAATAGATCATAACCAATTATTACATTTCCACCATGCATATAACTAAAAGAAAAATGACTTTAAAAGATCCGGAATACAGAATGAAAGTTTCAACTATATCTGTCTAGTTGTTTTGATCCCTCATTCACGTTTACTTATCATTAGAAAGAATCATGAGAGAAGCCGAAGCTTGCATCTGATTAATGTTACCTTGAATCCCAAGATGCATGTTCATCATCTTAGCTTCAAATTCCTTGAGCTCCTTAAGAGAAAGCTCCTCAATGGGCTTGTCAAACTTGTCTTCTCCAGCAGTTTCAAGCCAATTCTGAAAATTTTCGCCTCGTTTCTTCTCAGCTTCAACTTTTTCCATGATCGAGTTGAGACGTTTACATATCTTCTTCTCTTGTCTAGCTCTTTTACCTCTACTGTCGCCTGATGTTTCACTGCTGTCTGATTCTTCGGATTCGTTATTATAACGTGCTGCAATCAGATCAAAATTCGGTTTCCCGAAGGAGTAAGGTTTGTTTCCAGGAGAAAAGACAACAATACCAACCTCGGCGTCGCACAGAGTCGCAAGCTCACTCGCTTTCTTGAACAACCCCAATCTACGTTTTGAAAAAGTGACTTGCTTTGTGTTTGTGTCTTGCACTTTCTCCATCTTAATCTTTCTCCTACCCATTTTCTTTCTTTTTTTTGTTAAAGTGATTTGTATTTTTTTCAGTTATTTCTTTATGTATATATAGGAATGAATGTGTGAAGAGTTTTCATTGCACCTCATCATCATATTCAAGAGTACTTTTAGAAAGTCTTTTTTGCATAGATACATATTTAGTAAGCCCATTGGTGAAAATCTTGAATTACCTTATTAGAGCATTGAATAATTTCTATGTATTCAATCCATATCCTTAGATTTTTTACTATTATTAGTATTGTTTTACTAGTGGGGCCTCTTATTAAATGGTAGTTTGAACTACTAAAAGAGAAATTTACTAAGCTGACAAAAAACACCCTGTTTACCAAATTAGTTTTTTTTTACAAAAACAATAGTTTGAACCCAAAAAAAAACTTCTATATATAATCCCATTTTCAATATTAAAAGTATATTGAAAAAATATATATATGTATCATGCAACAAGTTATAAAGATATAACTGAAACTTTATTTTAATTTAAAACTTTTATTCATTCATTTCTATTTATATATGTCTAGTTCCAATTTTATATTTGGAACTTTATAACTATGAAATCTATCAATATTTAATTTTTGTTTATTTCTTTTCAGTTAAAAGATAAAATATGGTTTGACTGTTGAAGAGTATTTATACCTTAATCCATAAATCTTATCTTTTGTGTATATCTTTTTCGTGTATATCTCGTGGCAGTATAATCTAGATAATTTAAAATATCATTCAAACCAAATAAATATAGTAATCTCAATCCAATTTTATATTTCCGTATTAGTAAAATTACTTTATATTGTCGACAAAATAAAAAAAAAAAACAACTCTTCCCATTTTTTTTTCTCTTTTTTCCTTAATCTTTCTTTTCTCATGATATTTTAGTTTATCATTTTTATTTTCTATTTTTATTTCTCAAATTTTTGATCAAATATTATATTCTATTTTCATATTTTTGTTAATTTTATCTGTTGATTCATCATCATCTACACTGATTTTACCATCATTTTTATTATTTTTATCATCACATTTATTAATAACAAAAAGTTTTAAAATATAGTTTTATAGTTTAAATCGATCCAATCAATAACAAACATGGATATGATAAAAAGTATAATATATAGAAGATGATGAATTTGGTGATTGTGATGAATTTCATGATATAGAAGAAAATCATTATCTAATTTAGAGATTACATTCAATCTTGTAAACATATCAAACGTGGACATCAAATAAAGACCATAAAAAATTTGTTAAATATTTATGAGATTTGATCAACTTGTTCATGATATCCTTTTCACATTCTTTGAACCATAAGAAAAAACATTTACATATTCCCATCCAATCTGTTCATAAATATTTTTATAACCTAATGTCCACACAATGTATCATCATCAACAAAACAAATTTTATGGACAATGTTGATTGGAGATTTTATATTGGATATGTTAGGTAATAGCAATTTTCCACAAATATTTTTAAATTCAGAAAAATTAATTTCAAAACATCAAACAAGACAAACAAATGTTGATTGTGATAAGTTGATAACATAAAACCATAAAGTCAAATGACATATTTCTGAAAATTCCTTTGTAAATTCTACTGTTTATTGTTTAATTATATAAAACATATAACTATTTTTGATATGATGATTTTAGCATGTACATCTTATACATTTCATGTTGTATAGATAAAGATTCTTGTAAAATAAAATTGCCATACTATCTATTTAAATTTAATATTTAACTCTAACATCCTATTTGGAACATGCCTCTTTCATGCATTTTGTCGAGTATTTTAAAAGTGCTTTTTGTTCTTCAGTTTTTGCTGAACTGGTTCATCACACAATCTCATATAAGTGTAGAGATCTTTCTGTGTGTTCTTCACCTCCATCTATTTTTTTCTTGATAAATATATATGTGCGTTCCTCAATCTTCAATTTTTATGCTATTTTGAGTCCCAATCTCAAACATTAGCAAAAGCACATAGCAGGGGAACTGAATGGAACCGATCCAGAACTATTGAGAAATAAATAAAATGATCTTATAACCGTGAAAGTGAAAAGACAACCTGATAAACTCCAACACAAAATTTGAAAAGTAAATTATTATTTTTGTTCATCATCTTCTTTTGACGATGAGGAAAAATACAAAAAGAAATACAAAATTATAGAGATAGAATTAATGGTCGAAAGAAAGAGTTTTAGCTTAAGGACAGAATAGTATTCTACATATGGCAGTGCCTTGGTAATCAAAAGTGTCTTAAATTGTAAGATATAAAATACTAAAGTGCCTTTTATCACTGAAAGTTATTCGTCACCGATCTTTAGTGGCTCTTTCTAGTTCTGCTCACGTGAGAGCTCTGATCGGTAAGGAACTTGAGGACATCGACTAGGGATCTAAGTCGGTCCCAGATGTTGAGTCCATAAAGAGTTTCAACTAGTGCCTCCTGGAATTCAAATGCATTTTCTGCTACCGGGTACTGTGGTTTCACCAACACAGAAATGTTAACGGATATGATGAGGATTAACAATTCTTGTTGTTGTTTAAGAAAAACTTGCCTGAATAGGTTTTGGAATCTTGGTTTTGATGAGTGGCCAAAATCTATCCTCAACCACGGATTTCACAAGACAGCAAGCTCTTAAACCTTCTATGCCAGCAAACCGTCCAAACCCGCTATCCTTTACACCTCCAAACGGGAGCGACTGCAAAATTATAAGAGGAAAATTCGTGCTCTTAATCAAGAAAATGAAAGTAAAAAAAAAAACCTCGACTATAGCCAGTGATGAGTACCTGGCACATGTAGTTTGATGCAAAATCATTGATTGCAGCAACGCCGCACTGAATTTGAGAAGCAATTTGTTTGGCTCGACGCTGGCTTCCAGAAAAAACAGCACAGCCTAGGGCATAACGTGAATCATTCGCCAGCTTGATGACCTCTTCATCGGTGCTGAATTGCATGATCGGCATTATCGGTCCAAAGGCCTGATTCTCACACATTAATGAATATCTTAACAACTTGTGTGTGCATTGTGTGATGAAGCAACAAAAGCCAGAAGTCTTCGAACTTCCGAGTCAATGAAGGAAAAGTTTAAGGTTACGTACCTCTTCTTTCATTATCTTCATGTTGTGGTTTACATTGATAAGAACAGTTGGAGGGAAATACTGATCGACTGCATCCTCGCCCAGATGACCAAAGCTTCCACGAACGGCAATTTCTGCTCCTTTGTCTAAGGCGTCATTTACAAGGCTCTGTAGGTTTTCAGAGTGCTCTTGCAAACATATAGCCCCCATGTCATACCTCCCACTTAGAGGAGGACCCTGATGTAAAAGAAGTATTTTAATAAGAACAGCAGAAATTTTGAGAAAGAGAAGACTAACGTTGCTGGAACCATGAAAACATTGTTTATTCACACTTCCACAGCATCACACATTGCAAATTTCATTAGACCACCTATGTGGCTTGCATATACTAAGATATATAGGCATAGGACTGAAGGGTGGTGAAAACAAGAGAACAGCTACTGTGCCCGTTACAGCACACAAATGAAGAGGCGGGACTAAAGATGACAAACAATTCACATGAAAACCTGGAATAAGGAACCTCCTGAATTTCATGTGTGTATTAAGGATCAAAATAAATGGCATGCGAATGGTTATCATTTTTTTTTTTTTTCGTTTTGGAGATTAACAGAGAACAGTGCACTTACAGCAGAAACGGACTTCACAATCTTGGTCACTTGGCTGATAAATGAAGTATAAATGTCTTTGTGAACATAAAATCTTTCAGCACCTGCACAGTTTTGCCCGCTGGACTGAAGAGTGCCCCTTACAGCCACTTGTGCAACCTACATTGTACAATAGAAGTGTTAGTTTTCTCGAACGAAAAACATCCTTTTCCAATAATAAACAATAAGAACACAGAAGAGAGCATCGTGATACAGAAAGAACTTACATGGGAGACATCTGCGTCTTCACATATGATAAATGCATCTTTTCCACCAAGCTCAAGAGTGACAGGTGTCAATGTCTCGGCCGCATTTCTCATTATCTGCAACATGTTGAATAAGTACAAATCATAGCAAACGGATGAGAATAAAGAAAAAAATCTGCAGACAGTACCATCTTGCCAACAGCTGTAGATCCAACAAATATCATTTTATCGACAGATGAGACAAGCGCTTCTCCGGTCTCCGCAAACCTGAAACGAATATGTTAATTTGAGGAAATCAATTTGATAACAGCATGCTAAGGAGAATTGCATAAAATTAAATATACAGACCCTGTGATCACATCGACTAGATTTTCAGGTGCTCCAACAGCAGCTAAAGCTGCCTGGATAATGCGGAAGTAAAAGCATCCCGACCAGCTAGCGTGTTCCGAAACCTGCAAAAAAGGTTTTCCAGATATCAGAAACAGATACAAAATCTCAAAAAGAAATATGTATTCAAGAAGACTAATCAACTTCCTCTCAATGGTTTCACTATCCAGGATGTCGAAATCATATTAACAGTAACATGTAAGCTAATTGAGATACTGAATACAAATGATTGGCATTGCCTTTGAGAAGAAAATAAAAAAGGGTCAGTGAATGATAATATTAAATGCATTTCAGTAATACCTTAATAACAATGCCATTCCCTGAGAAGACTGCAGCCAGCATAGGATTGAAAATATTGTGGAACGGGTAGTTCCATGGGACTATAGCTCCAATGACACCAAGGGGATGGAACTCTACTCTTGCTACTTTATGAAGCATAGCTCTTCCTGAAGACCTGCGGACAAATTAGATATGAGCTGAAATCATTTCTATGCAAGAATCAAAGGAGAACTAGAATTAATACTAATGCTCAAATAAGCTATGACGGAAATACCGATGTTCAGGCTTTAACCATCGTTCGCCCTCCGAAAGAAGCCATGTGATTTTCTCACAAGTAGTCATGATTTCGCCCAAGGACGCATCAACCATAGTCTTTCCAGTATCACGAGACGAGACTCTAAATACACACGAGATTATCTTGGCATCAAATCGGAAAAAAAAAAGGTATAGAGGTAAAACAAAACCTGTATAAAAACCCACACAGTAGCGCAGAAATGAATCCTTACTCGCATATAAGCTCTTGGTGTTCAATAATGTACTTGAGAAGAATCCGTAAGAACTGCCTTCTGACCTTGAAGCTACTTTGAGCCCATGTTTTTTGAGCCTTCCTTGATAGTGTTACTCGCTCCTTAACCTGAAACACAAAAGTGTAAATCCTATCTCAGGATAAGGTGGATCGTTTAAAGCGAAACCTTTGAGTAACATAGCAACATTTCTCTTAAAACTATACATATATATCTAACTTCACAAAAGGGACAGAAGCAACTAACCTCAGTAGTAGACAGAGCAGGGAAATATCCGAGATACTTCATAGTGGCAGGTTCATAGCATTGAACTTTTTTGTCTGACTGTTGGCTCCGTCCTCTTGGAGGAATCTAAAGATCACGTCACATAGAAGTTATGATTCAGTGTGCTAATCAACAGGAACAAAAGATCCAACTGTTAATTAGCTATCACGATATATATCAACCGTAGTGAGTCAACCGCTTAGATTGACAAATATGGAAACCAAAGTAAATTCCATAACACAGAGATAAACATTAACATACCGAAGTCCTAAACCAAAACAAATACAAGACGACAGCTTAAAATCTTCTATCACACCAGGATTGAAGAAGAACTCACATAAATGAAGCTATTCTCCTCGGTATCTTTCCCATGAGCCAACACTGTTTCAAAAATCCATTCCGAAAACCAACAAATCAAACATCGATAAGCTTTGTTCTACGGAACACGCAGTGCTTTAACAACGGAGCGCAAAGCCATAAACGAAAGTAGGAGCGCTCGAGGAAGAGTTACCATCGGATGCGTCTACGTCAATGGAAGGAACGTTTGGAGGAATGAGCATGAGAAGGAATCTGCAGATCGCGTAAGCCAAGGCGAGAACGATCAGCGGCCACCAGAACGGCATTTCGTCTTCACTTGTTCAGAGATTCTTCTTCTTTCAACTTAGGGCTCCGGCGAGAAGACAACGCCGATCAAGGATGGATTTCGGAGTCTCCGTCAAATTGGAGAAAGGGAGAAATAGGAATCAACGAATACTACTACTAGTTGTGAGGATGGATTTTAATGTTCTCAGCTTTGAATCGCCTTTATGTTTTTGAGTCCACTGGAACTGTGAGAATGGCACGAGTGGTAATATTTGGCAACTTCAAGGGTAATCCCAGATGGTTGAAATCCATAAAAATTGTTGCGTCATTAAATCGAGCATCCACGACGTTGTAGCTACACGCCCAAGAACGTGAACATACAACCATTCGCTGTATACATTTGCGTTTCTTAAACCGACTGGTTCATATTATTTAAAAAACTAGTAATGTAAATTGAAGGTGCGAAAGCAAAACACATGTCCCCATAATTTCATTACTCGATAATATTGTATCTCGTCAAAAGTAAGACCACAAAGTATGGTTTCCTCTAGTTAGTTACTGTCAAAGTTAGAAACCTAACCACTGCTAAAGACAATAGTATCATATTTTTGACTAGTCTATCAACAAAAGTCCTCCATGGATTATATCCGCCTCTCTATATCATCTTCAGTCAAATTGTCCAGTCTTTCACCCACCAGATACCGTTCATTGAAGACCAATTGGTGAACGTGGACAATAAAATCACGTGTCAGCTTCGCCAAGAACCAGACCGCTACCAAGGCAAATAACGCCGGCCATGTAAGCCGCTCAATTGCTGAATTGACGCTTTCCGAAAATCCAAGCAAGGGAAGCAGACACTTCACGAGCAGGTAAGGGATGGAACACGTGGTTAATAGTGTGTTTATCATTGAACCGATCACATTCCGAAGCAGCCACATTGAAGGAAGTCTATCAATTCCCACAGCTCTGACTATCTCAAACTTTCCTCGCCATGCCTCGGTAGCGAACCAGTTGATCGGCGTGAACATTGTCTGTGAGAAAGAAAAAAAAAATAAGGAGAAATAGATGCATTAGTTGCTTTGCAAGAAGACTGAGTCTTTGTTGAAATCCTCGATCTTGATGCTTATCTTACCACAAAGACCCATATGTGAAGCACCACTACTCCGATCAGCCAATCGTGGAGCAAGAAAAAGATCGGTGATTCACTTAATGGTACTCGTAATGGGATAATGATCATAAGGTCGATAAGTAGACCGAGCAATCCCGGTATGACAGAGATCTGTTCACCGGATTTTGCAAGTTAGAACTCATAATTTTCAAGAGTGTTCTTTGTGAAAATGGAAGGTTTTTCTTACCCAGATGGAGAAAAGCAACCCATTTCGTACCCATTGGCAGACATCTTTGAGAAGCAAATCGATCCTTCCCTTCTGAATTTGATCAGATACAAAGCAAATGCTGACATAGATTTCTCGCAGGATATTAAATCCAATCAAAAAAGCACAAAGATCTACACAATCACGAGATATGCAAAGAAAGACTTAAAAGGTTAGAGGCATGTAAATAAAAAAAAAAAGAAGGCAAAAGAAACAAGTAATGAAGAAGAAAGTACAACACACCGTCACGTTTGAATTTGAGTCCAAATCTTAGCATGATGAAAGAGATAATATCGAAGGATACTCTCCCCAGCAAAATTGGTAAAGCAATGAAGGCCGTACTAGCAAAGAACAGACTCAAAGCAGCTAGCACCAACATCAATGCAATCCTCAGCAGAAACCTAATAGTGCAAGTTATCAGAACAATTTAACGTTTTTTAGTTAAAGCTTGTTTGTATCAGTTAATTACCTGTTATCTCTTTGGTCTTCTATATCGTCTTCAGCATTCTGAGATCCATGCAAAATGACCATAGAGCCTTCAGCTACGGAATACAATAGAAGTAGTATATCATCATGCGGCCTTCTTGGTTGCATAATTGGTCTCAAATCTTGATCAGCACGGTGAAGGCCCTCTCGTCGAGGCACGACCAGCAAAAAATCACTCAGCTCAAGCCAAGAACTAACAGTGATAATCCAGTTCTGAACTATGAGTTCCACAACTGGTTTGGTAAGTCCCATTAACCATTTGGGGGCGGACTGCAGTAGGTTGGTATAAATATAGCGTGCAGTCAATGAAGGCTTTTCGTCGCTGAGCCTGTGTTTTGTTCAAGGTACAAGAAATTAGAAATGATATATGGTAAAGTTCAGAGAGAAGCCAATGCAGCAAGCTTACCAGAATTCAAGAGGCAAAAATGATGGGCTGATAAGTGTAATTGCTCTGATTGGTAAGTAAAACAAAATCACCAACAATACCCCATGAGAAGCAAACACAAAGAAAGTGTGTCCAAGATTCAGTTCGGTGATCTTGTAGTCTGGATCTGTGATATCTTGGAGATACCAAAAGGCTCGTTTATGAACGATCTGCGAAAAGAAAAAGAAAATGAGGAAAAATCTGATAGAAGAATAAGGCTCCGTTGTGATGAAACAAAATTCAAACTTATTACCTTCTGGATACGTTTCATGTAAGAGTCAGCAACCAACAAGCAAAGGGTTCCAGAACACCAACGTATGGTCGTCATGCATGTCAAGTCTGAAAGAGACTCAAATATCTGGAAAAAACTGGTTCCAAACAAAGGGGAGGTGCAGATTTCGAGCCAATAGCCAATTATCCAAGGTAGAACAGCAATTTTTAAACACAAGATGGAAGCATCTTTAATGGCAGCCCACAAGAGAGGTGGCAATATCAGTGTTATGAAGTACAATCCCAGCAAAAACCACTGGAAAATGGCTGGAAATGAGCTTTGACGGAGAATGAAGAGGATTCCAAAGCCCACAAGACGTTGCAGGCTTTTGCAGGAGTTTAGTGAGAAACCCCACAAGAGACGTGGCGATTTCAGTGCTATGAAGTGAAATCCCAGTGAAAACCACCGGAATATAGCTGGAAATAAGTTTCGACGGAGAGTGAAGAGGATTCCAACGTAAGCGAAGCAAATTGACAGCAGCATCATGTATCCAAGAACAAGAGGCGAGATTCCGGAGAAATAGCTGCCTTCAACAGCTGCTAATACAATCCATCCAATCCATAATGGCAGAAGAAAAAAGAGGACAGACACATATACGCTGATGGCAAGAAGCTGCAGAGAAGAAACAGAACTTGTTACTCAAGAATCTCCATTGTGTGGTAATTAAGTTAGGTAGGGGTTGCCTGAAGAAAGAAAATAGATGAAGAAACAGAGATATGGGGGACTTACAGCAAAGGCATCGTCATCGAGAAAGAAAAGCAGTCGTCGGATAACCCCAAATGCATGAAGTGGAGCGTCTGGAGGAAGAACTATTGGCCGACCAGGTTGTCCCAGTACAAGTACGAGTTTATGAATATACCAATCACAAAGGATCTTGATATGTCTCCATAAGACCTGCACAAGTCCACCAATATCTCCGCCATTCCCAACAAATCTCATGACATTGACATCTCCAAGTTCCACCCTTATAACAGTGATAGTGGTCATGAAACACAGAAGAACACTGCTGTATAACAGGCCAACCAGCAAATAAGCGAACTTGCCAACATCAGTCTTGAGCTCAGCAGCAAGTTCTTGGCCCAAAGGATGTAAAGAAACGCAGTAAGTGTTGAAGAGAGTCACCACAATCCAAGGAACTGTCAACTTCAAGTAGCGTGCTACTCTCACTAACACTCCGATAAGAAACTCGTGACATGGAAGCCTCTCCGGAGCATTCTCGGAGTAAACGGGAACGAAAGAGTAGCTACGCCCACATACCTGCGGTGGAAACAGAGGGATTTAAACAAGGGAGAATCGAAAAGAACACTATGACATAACGCCAAAACCCAAAAACTAGCCAAGCCAAAACCTCATGAACGACGAGATTCTTCCTGAAGCCCAAAGAAATAGGGGGAAATTGGAAACCCACGTAACGCTAAAACCTTTAACCATCTCCATGTCAAAAATCCCAAATTTTTGTGAGGAAACAAAAGCATTTGAGAAAAAGGTAAATGCAAGACTGACCTCGCATTTCTTGTTTCCGCGACGATTCAGCCAAGTACGGAGACAATCTTGGTGGACATACTTGATGGACCCTCGACACGCGCACGGATACCTTAACGGGTTTCCTGGTTCCTCCGGTGATCGGCAAATCCGGCACAGGTCTTCGTCGTCTTCTTCTTCTTCTGACGGAAAACTCTCGCCGTAGCGACCGACTTGTGTTATCTCCGGCGAAACCTCCATTTTAGGAAATGCAAACCTTTTTTTTCCTCTCTTTCTACTTTCTAGTCACACTGTGTACTCCCCAGAAGCGGCAAACGCATATGACATTAAAACCATGTAAAATTTATAATAAATAAAACAATTTTTAAAAAATTATTATAAAATTGGTTAGACGACGACGATTCCTCTCTTGCTTTTTGACAGCTACAGTGTGCAGAGTAAAGTGTGGTGACTTTCTACGTTGCTTCCTATCAATTTTACTACCACAGTTGATAAATATAATAATAAAAACAATTTAGCAAAGGTGAATTTTTCTGTGACCAATTTTCCAACTTAATTTTCAATATCTGATGTTTTCAAATCCAACAAAGCTGAGTTTCTATTAAACGTCGTTAAATAAGACCAACAAATGTTTGTCGTCATACATTAAAATTTTAGACTAATAGCTTTACTTGTATCAAAATTTCAACATTAGCCCAACAGTGATGGGCTAATGTAACAGATTTCTAGCTATACGCAGATTTTGGATTAAATTGAAGTATACAACTGCTTTAAATAAATACATGACACGTTAGTTAAGTTGACGTTAGAAACCATTGCCGAAGATAATAACAGATTTTTACTTGCCTATCATATCAACAAAAGTCCTTGCTTGTCATACTCCATGGATTAGCCCCCTGCTCTAGAGATCTTCAGTCAAATCCCCCACTCTTTCACCCACCAAATACCGTTCATTGAAGATCAACTGGTGAAAGTAGATAATGATATCACGTGTTAGCTCGGTCATGAACCAGACCGCAATCAAGGCTAATGATGCTGGCCAAATAAACCGCTCAACAGCTGCATTGACGCTTTGAGAAAACCCAAGCAACGGGAACAGAGACTTCACGAGCAGGTAAGGGATGGAGAATGTGGTCAGAAGTGTGTTTATAATGGAACCAATCACATCTCGAAGCAGCCACATTGAAGGAAGCCTATTGATTCCCACGTTCCTGATTCTCTCGAACTTCCTTCGCCATGCCTTGGTTGCGAAACACTTGATAGGGGTGAGCACTGTCTATAGGAACAGAAGAGAAATCAAATATATTAGTTTCTCCGCAAGATAACTGAGTCTTTGGTGAAACCCCTTGATGACTCTCTTACCAAAAAGGTCCAGATGTGAAGCACCACTACTCCTATTAACCAATCCAGGATCAAGAAATAGACCGGTGATTCATGTAGTGGCACTCGTATTGGGATGATGATCATAAGGTCGATAAGTAGGCCAAGCACTCCCGGTATGATAGAGATCTGTCCATCACAGTTTGCAAGTCATTAATTGAGCAAGAAAACGAAAAAGAATTTAGAAAGTCATAATTTCCAAGTGGCTCTGATGAAAATAGAAGGTTCTTCTTACCCAAATGGAGAAAAACAAACCATTTCTTATTCGTATCAAGATATATTTGACAAGGAAATCGGTTCTTCCCGTCCAAATATGATCAAATGCAAAGCAAGTGCTGATATAGATTGCTCGCAGGATATAACATCCAATCCAAAAGGCACAAATATCTACAATCACGGGATTTGCAAAGACAGGCTTTAGAAGCATATAGAAGAAAACGATCTAAATAAAGCAAAATAGGAAGAAACTAGAACAAACCGTCATATTTGACTCCAAATCCTAGCACGATGTAAGAGATAGAGTCAAAGAATACTCTTCCAACCAAAATTGGCAAAGCAATAAAGGCTGTGCCAACGAGAAACAAACTCAAAGCAGCTAGCATCAACATTATTGCAATCCTCGGCAGATACCTAAAAAGTGCAACTTATCAGAACAATTCTATAATTTTATTAAAAGCTTGTTTATATCAGTTAATTACCTGTTATCTCTTTGCTCTTGAATATCGTCTTCAGCATTTTGAGGTCCATACAAAATGACCATAGAGCCTTCAGCTAAGGAATACAATAGAAACCATGGGTTATCATCATACGGCCTTATTGGTTGCATCATTGGTCCCACATTCTGATCAGCACGGTGAAAGTCCTCTCCTTGGGGCACTAACAGCAAGAAATCACTTAGCTCAAGCCAAGAACTAACAGTGATAATCCAGTTGCGAACAATGAGTTGGAGAGCTGGTCCAGTAAGCTTGATTAACCATTCGGGGCCGAATCGCATTAGGTTTAAATAGATTGCGGGTGTAAAAATAATAAGAATTTCGTCCGTGACCCTGCGTTTTGTTCAAGGTACAAGAAATTAGAAATGATATATGGTAAAGTTCAGAGAGAAGCAAATGCAGCGAGCTTACCAGAATTCAAGAGGGAAAAATGATGGGCTGATAAGTGAAATTGCTCTAATTGGTAAGTGAAACAAAATCACCAACAATACCCCATGAGAAGCAAACACAAAGAAAGTGTGTCCAAGATTCAGTTTGGTGATCTTGTAGTCTGGATCTGTGACATCTAGAAGGTACCAAAAGGCTCGTTTATGGATGATCTGTCAAAGGAGAAGAAGAAAATGAGGAAAAATCTGATAAAAGAATAAGGTTCCGTTGGGTTGAAACCAAATTTAAACTATTACCTGCTGGATACGTTCCCTGTAAGCGTCAGCAGTTGCCAAGCAATAGAATCCTAAAACCCAACGTATGGGCATCATCATGTATGGGTTGTGTGTAAGAATCTCAAGTCTCTGGAACTTCGTGGTTCCAAACATAGGGGAGGTGCAGATTTGAAGCCAAAAGCCAATTATCAAAGGCAGAGCACCAATTTTGAAGTACAAGACAAAAGCACCCTTGATGAAAAATAGGTTTTTGCAGGCCTTTACTAAGAAACCCAACAAGAGACATGGCAATATCACTGTTATGAAGTAAAATCCCCGCAAAAACCATCTGACTATGGCTGAAAATGAGTTTGGAAGGAGAATGAAGAGGATTCCAAAGTAAGCAAAGGAAATTGACAGTATCATCATGTATCCAAGAATAACAGGCGATTTTCCGGACAAATAACTGCCTCCAACAGTTGCTAATACAATCCATCCAATTGAAAGTGGCAGAAGAACAAAGAAACGCTGATGGCAAGAGCCTGTAGGGAACAAACAGAACTTGTTACTCAACGTTATCCATTGTGGTAATCTAAGGTAGTTAGGGTGCATGAAGGAAGAGTATTGATGAACAAACAGAAATCTGGGACTTACAGCAAAGGCATCGTCATCCAGAAAGAAGAGCAGCCTCCGGAAAACCCCAAATTGATGAAGTGGCGCGTTTGGAGGAAAAAACATAGGTCGACGAGGTTGCCCCAAGAAATGGATGACTTTATGCAAATACCAATCACAAAGGATCTTCATATACTTCCACAAGACCTGCAGAACTCGACCAATAACTCCTTGTCGTAGGCCATTCCCAATAAAATTATCAGTGAGAAACCGACCAGGAAGTCTCCAAACATTGAGATCTCCAAAATCCATCCTAATAACAGTGATAATGGTCATGAAACCCGCGAGAAGAAAGCTGTAAAACAAGCCAGCCGACAAAAAACCGAACTTCAGAGACATTTCAAAATCACTCTTGAAATCAGCAGCGAAGTGTTGGCCACAAGGATGTAAAGAAACGCAGTATGTGTTGAAGAGAATTATCACAATCCAAGGAACAATCCACTTCAAGTAACGTGCGAATCTGAGTAACACTCCAATAAGAAACTCGTGACATGGAAGCCTCTCCGGAGCATTTTCGGAGTAAACGGGCTCAAAAGAGTAGCGACGCCCACATACCTACGCAGTGGAACCAAAGTGAATTAGGACATAGAGTTTGCCGGATTCTAAACCCACACTGTAACATAACGTTAAACTCTTAAAATCAGAAACCCAATTCGCAACCTTGAATTTGTAGATTCTTCATAAAACCACACTATGACATAAACGTTAAACCCAAAAAACTAGCCAAGCCAAGAAAAGCTCATGAACGACCTTCCATTGGAGAATCTTCCTAAACCCACACGACCGTACATAACGCTAAAACCCTTAACCATCCATGTCAAAGTTCCCAAATTTTTTGTGGAAACAAAAGCACTTGAAGAAAGATATATACAAGACTAACCTCGCATTGCTTGTACCCGCGGCGATTCAGCCATAGGTGGATGCAATCTTGGTGGACATACTTGATGGACCCTCGACACGCGCACGGATACCTCAACGGGTTTCCTAGTTCCTCCGGTGATCGACAAATCCGGCACAGGTCTTCGTCATCTTCTTCCTCTGACGGAAAACTCTCGTCGTAGCTACCGACTTGTGTTATCTCCGGCGAGACGTCCATTTTAGTAAACGCAAACCTCTTTTTTCCTCTCTTTTTAGTCACCTGTGCACTCCCTGAAGCGGCAAACGCATAATCGTTGCAAAACCTTTAAAACCAAATAAATATATTTTTAAGTAAAAAACAATTTTATAAAATAAAATTGGTGTGATGATTCCTCACCCCTCTGTTGCTTTTTGACAGCTACTCTGCAGAGTGACGTACTGACGTTGCTTCCTGTCAATCGTACTACGGTAAAGTCAAAATTACCACAGTTAAAATATATTTCTTTTTTTAATTTAGAATCCAACAAAGCTGATTTTATATTAAACGTTTTTAATTAGACTGATAAATGTTGTTTTAATACATTTAGATTTTAGAATCTAAAACAAAGTTTACTATTCCAAAAGTTTCAACCAAAGGTCAATAGTGATTGAAGAAAAAGGAAGGAAGAATTGAAATGGTGACGGGGCAATGTAACAGATTTTGTAGCTAAACTTAGATTTTTGGATTTAATTGGAGAATACAAAATAGTTTTAAAATAAATACATGAGACGTTAGTTAAGTTGACGTGTTTGACCTATTTTCTCGCAAACCTTCACAAATATTACTACCCCTCTGTTTAGAGATTATATGAAGAGTTGAATCGCCATTTGCGTTCCGCCGATCCTCAGTTTTGTTTATTTTATTTAGTCCCTTAAAATTTATCTTTCAAGAAAACCCAAATTTTTTTCCTCAACGAAAGAAAGGGAAAAAAATTGGTGAAAAAATTATGGAGTGGAATAGAAGGCATCGAATGATGGTGATCGTCACGGTTTCTACGTTGGTCACCATATTAACGCCTGTCGTAGAATCCAAAGGTGTGCCGCTCCGCAATTCTTTCGCCGCGAGATCTCTGCTCACTGTCTCTCCACCTTCCAATCCTCCCTCTCCTTCTCCTTCACCGGCTCCGGGACCGGAAGCTACGACACCGATCTCTGTACCGTCATATATGGACTCTCCCGCGGCGTCACCATATGCTCCCGCCTCTTCCATTTCCCCTGCGAATCCTCCCGCGGATATTGATATGGACTCTCCCTCACCGTCACCAAACTCTCCCGCGGATTCAACTTCCCCTGCTTATCCTCCGGCGGAGGTTGACATAGACTCTCCCGCGCCATCACCAGAGTCTCCCGCCGATTCAGTTTCCCCTCCGTCTGAGGAAAGCCCCGACGCTCCATCTGGCAAAACACTTATGAGTTCGCCGAAGAATCTTTTGAGACAGCCTTTGTTATCTCCTGAGTTCATAACCATTTGCGGCAAAACCGACTATCCTCCTCT
The DNA here is from genome assembly GCA_900406495.1 of Sisymbrium altissimum. Taxonomy (NCBI): domain Eukaryota; kingdom Viridiplantae; phylum Streptophyta; class Magnoliopsida; order Brassicales; family Brassicaceae; genus Sisymbrium; species Sisymbrium altissimum. Next base: position 120,289 of record OVBI01000024.1, on the reverse strand, counting down.
ATGCGAATCCTCAGTTAGTCCTCTGTTAACGTCTGATCTGAAACCAGACGTTTCCTCCATCCTTGTCCTCGCGATTCAGGCTTCGATCAACGCGACAAAGGCAGCGATACCAACCGTCCACAAAGTAGCCGGAGCAGATTGCCAGGAGCTGTACGACGACGCCGTGTCGAATTTGGAAGACGCGATTAACGCCGTCAAGTCAGGTGACAACCCCACCGTTAACACTAACTTGAGCGCGGCCATGACGGATTACGGCACGTGCAACGACGGTTTTGAGGAGTCGGGTGAGCCGAACCCGTTGGCTGACGTGGGGGATAAGCTTACGAAGATGGTTAGTAACTGTCTCGCTATCTCCACGTTGGTCAAGTGAGGAATATATAATATAGGCGGCGTTACGTTTTCGAATCCTGAGAATATTAAAACCAAACAAAAACAAAAAAAAGTGTGTGAGTTGTTTTCTTAAATTTGAGCCTTGGAAGGGTTTGAAACATGTTATTGTCTCGCTATCTCTGCGTTGTTTTCAAATATATTTAAAGGGAGGTGTGATGAAGCTTTAGGCTTTATGCTGTAAACAAACCTCAGAGATATTTCATGCATCGATTTATCTCCTCGTCGTTGTATTTGTCAGGTGTGTGTGGATATCAATTTTACGTGAAACAAAGTGATATATATGCATAAATGTAAAAGTTATGCTGCTTAAGACTCCTTTCCTTCTTCTCTTTTTGGGGTGGTGTCCTTAAAACAATTTTGGTGATTTGAAACGTGCACCAACTATGTTTGGAGATTGGAGTCTATAGAGGAAACATGAACGTAGTTTTATTTATTCACGGTTGTAGACGTGTAGTTTATAACACGGACTCATCTTTGACGAAATTTTACCACATACTCCTCCATCTTGTTTTTTTTTTAATGCTTTTTATAGTGCATTGAATTTTGACATGACTAGAGAACAACAACGTTTGACACTAAAAGAAATAAAATCGTGTTAACAAAAAGAAGAAAAAACAGATATAAAAATCATGTCATAACAAATATTTCTATTTATAGGAGAAGGCAGAATCATAAAGTAGCTACTTGTAATTGGGCTTGAATGCTAAGGGCCCAACCCAAAAAAGAATTATTGATGGTCTTACGGTTTCACTTCCGACAAGGAAACGCTGTGTGTCTTGCCTGCGACATTTAAACGAGCCGGCATGGAAAGAGAAGACCCTTAAAAAAAAAAGGAAAAACAAAAAAAATATATGCAAAAAAAAAAAAAGAGAAAGAAAGAGAAGAAGGGAGAGGGAGAGAAAATCAGAAAAATGGAGGAGATAAAGATTTGGGGGGCTAAAAGGCACAAACATCTCTTCCACAATTACCCTTCACTTAAAGCCAATCCACCACATACAACTTCATCTCTTTCGAGAGACTTGTCCTTCTCCTCAACTCCATCTAGGGCTTTCTCTCCTTGGTCTTCGCGCGTAAGTTCGCTCCCTTTTTGCTCTCCCTGTCTCTTTCTCCCCCTCTCCTGATTCGTTCACTCGGTGTTGGTGTTGGTTTTAGATTCTCGTTTGAAATTTTGAGTTGTGTTGTCGAATTAAAGCATTACTTGAGGAGGTGTTAGGTGGGTTTAGTTTAGTCTCTGGTTTCTAAGTTTTCTGTTGTGGATATGACTCTACTAAGTGAAAAAGCCAGGTGGTTTCTTTTTGGGTTCTCTGGTTTCACAGTTCCATTGGTTTTGTATTCAATTTGAGAATGCAGTGTCTAATTCCTAATACTAAGTGCTGCTACGAAAGCTTAGCTTTATTTACAAGTATCTATAGAGTTTTTAAGCTTAGTATATGTTTGAAAATTGCTTTGAAACAAAATCCTGAAGCTTCCTAACCTTCTCTTGCAGTTGTTAGTGTTGTATTAACCTTGGTCACTGCGTCATGTATTTTGCTGCAGTTGGTTGTCCTGAAACTTGGCCATAATGGAGGCCTCTGAAGAAGGTTCTGCTTCTACTTTAGCTGGCTTTATGGATAGGAAAAGGAGAAGCTCTCTCATTCGTCGACCCCGAGGGAGCTTGCATAGTTTCACTTTCATGCCACCCGCCTCAACAACTCATCCAAACATTGCTCCTAGCTACGAAGGTAACCCAAGTTCTAGGAACGCCGATGCTCGTTCTGGGTCTGCTAGTGAGAACACACTCAAACTGAAGCTTAAGCTTGGTGGCGTTACTCGTACAATCCAAACCAACTCTGAGGCGGGTATTTATGCCAAAGCCACGGTAGAAACTCTTGTCTCTTAAATTGCCTCGGTTTTTGTCCATCGCCGTGCATTAGTTATTGTCAACTTTGTTCTGTTTCTTTCCTAATGTTCGAGATAAATACAGGATGACGAGCGGAAGCCGTTTCAGAGTAAGGTAAAAGGAAATGTACCAGAGCAGAGATGTGCTCAGAAAACTATGTATCTAGGAGAGATTCATCGATCTAGAGTAAATCCCTCTGAGGCTGTGAATGGAGCAGCATCCGTGACCGAAAAGAGCAAACGAGGTCTTAAAAAACGTTTATTGGATCCAGAACAATACAGTGATGATGATGATGGAGATGAGGAAATTAGATACCTCGAGAAGTTAAAGTCTAAAAGGGTCACAAGGGATTATTATGAAGGTAGCAAAGAAGGTGAAGGAGGCAGAAGGATACACAGCAATGGCCACAACACGGAAGACAAAGAACATCTCTCATCAGACAAACATCCTGTTACTGAAAGGAATAAGCTGAGGGTGGGAACGGTTGATTCGTTTGGGGAAGGATCAACAAGTGGACAAATTCCTACTACACGTACTCGGGCTCTCCAATCTGGAAAAGATCCATATTCTCCCATCGGTTCAGGTCCTCTTGAATTTCCTGATGGCTTACCTTGCCCCTCTTCTAAAAGTGAGTTGCACATTTTTCCCCTTTTTCGCATAACATAATAATTGCTACAAATGCTGATTCTGTAAACCGTGAACAACAATTTCAGGACAAAAACAGAAGCTTTCTGAGGTTGAGCAACAATCCAAGAAGGCTGAAGCTGCGCAGAGACGGCGAATGCAGTCCGAGAAGGCTGCCCAAGAAGCTGAGGNATTCCCCCCCCCCCCCCCCCGTTAATTTATAGTAGTGCCAACCCAATCCTGGTAACGGTCTAAGCTCTTCTTTGTCTTCGTCACCAGGCTGAAGCTATCAGGAAAATACTCGGGCAAGATTCAGGGAGAAAGAAGAAAGAGGAGAAGATTAAAAAACAACAGGAAGAACGAGCTCAGGTTCCTAAATAGCTGATGACATCTTATCTCTGTCTCTCTTTGTGTTGACGTCATCTTTCCTCTTTCACAGGAGAGAGCTACAAGATCAAGCACACTCGCATCAAACACTGTCAGATTGGTTATTGGTCCGAGTGGAACAACTTTGACATTTTCTGAAGACATTGGTCTTCCAGATATCTTCAAGCCGATTACTCGCAGGTAAGCATGAATGTGAGTAGTAATATTATTATAGTAACCAAATGTACGTGGAATGGGTGAGGTTTTAAACGGTGTTTTTATTTTTTAAACTGTATGGATCTTTCTTCAGTTATCCTCCTCCGCGTGAGAAATGTGTGGGGCCAAATTGCGAGAAAGCTTACAAGTACAGGGACTCAAAGTCGAAGCTACCACTATGCAGTCTCAGTTGTTACAAGGCTATTCAAGCGAAGATAGCAACCTGTGATTCATTGCTAATTGCCTAACAGAGTTTTGTCAAAATGTATTATTAACACATAACTGTATCTTAACATGAAAAAAACTTCGCCTACTTTTGTTCAATGAGACATGCGACTCTGTGCTCTTTTTTTAAGCCCCAAAGAAGACAACCTTTTTTATTCGCTGAAACTTTGATGGGAATCAACAAAGTAAAGCAAACTATCTCTCGAATCATAGATATAAAAGAAAAAGTTATGGAAATTGGTGAGTTATGGTATATAGAGTATCAGAGAAGAGGAGGACACGGATCGCTATATAAGCATTGAATTGTCTTGAATTCTATGTTTTCTTGATTTTTTTAGTATAAGTATCATTGCTTCTTAGTTCTTACAGGAGAGAAAATATACTATATCAAATGAAATATGGAAGTTCAGCAGATGAATTTTTTTTAGCTTCTTAGGCCTCAATATTAGATTTCTATTTCAAATATTAGCCCACGCATTAAAAACATAATATACCAAAAAAATTACATTTCCGTTGTTAAATTCTTGGGCCTTAATTTCTAGGCCTCATATTATATTTCCATTTCAAAATGTATGCCAATAGAATAAACAAATATAAATTATCAAAAAAGCAAAATTAGTGTGGCTGCTGGGATTCGAGCCCAGGTCTCCACGGCCACAACGTGGAATTCTTACCACTAAACTACAGCCACTTTTGTCATTAGCGTTTGGAAATGATAATATAAACTAGGTATAATGAATCCTAATAACTAAACAACCCAAAAGTAAAAAATTTTGGCCGTCAGCACAACGTGTCATCAAGTATAAATTCGTTTCGTCTATTGACATCTCTCTCCGTCTTCCCTCCTAGAAAATATACGAACGGGAAGAATGAGCGTAATCATTATCTGTTTTATGATGATTTTGGTGATCGCTGCTTATCTTAATTAACTCTGCCCTTTTTTTTTTCCCCTTTTGCTTTGATTCTGTTGAGGTAAATAAGACTCTAAAATCCAAGGTATATCATTATACTAATTATCTGTAGATGAAGGTTTTTCGACGGTTGAAAGGAATCATTAGTTTCCAAGATATTCTAAGGGCAACTGAGGTTATATGTTGCAGAGACATGAAGATGGAGCCCCAGTTTTTTAAAGTGTAGTATATTCAATGTAAAACGAGTCATTGCACTTCAATATATTACGGGTTACACACATAAACAGATGCATTGTCGGGTTCTAGCTGCATACCCTTGCTAGTAGTCGTTGGATTCTTTATTTCATTTAAGAACTTGTAACCAAAAGAAACTCGAGTGAGATAAATCAAAGCCACACTGACAAATTGACAATACAGAAAATATCAGAATCATATTTTCGTTGGTAATATCTAAAAACTGGAAGAAAAAATAAAAGATAAACACGTTTGGCTGCATCTAACTAAAATGACATAACACTCTTTGGATGCTCATCAAAATTTAGCGGAGAGAGTGGAATATCCACAAAGAGGATCGATTAAAGAAACCATTAGGAACTTGAATTTAGAGAAAAAAAAAAAAAAAGTTAGTTGCTGATAGACCATGATGTCTTACAATATGCAATTGACCAGACCAGAGACTGCTAAGTTTTTCCAAAGATGAATATATAAATAAAAACCGGCTGAAAATACTATGGACGAAGACCTTGTTACCTCTCAAATTGGCGCTCGCTATACAATTCTTCCTCCGTTGGTTGCCCCAAAGCTTTCTTTAGCGGTTTCTCATGTCTCCTTAGTCTGAAACTTTGAAGGTTTTTTTTTATTTGCACCCATGAGAGTACCTTCCGTCCACAGCCACAACTATATAGAAGTCCAGAGTGCTAAAATCTCAGGATCCATTTACAGCCATTTCAGGTGATGATTTTGGTGCTACTACCAGGGATTCTTCCCCACTTAGCTTTCCATTATCCGATGTTCCGTGTTCGGAACTGGAAACTCCATCATCCTTATGATTTTCCTCATCTGAACTGCTGTTATTATTCTCTTCACTACTTCTCGAGCCCTCAGGTTCCTTAGCTACAATAGACCGGGCAGCAGATCCAGTGGTGCCTTGACTTTTTTTACCCGTTAGCACTGCATGGCTCAGCGTCGAACACAGCACAGCAAATACATTTTCTCTTTTCGAATTTTTACCCAGTCGTGGTTTCTTGGACGCCTCTTGTTCTCTTTCTACAAAAGGGGATTTGCGTTTCAGCCTAAGGAGCTCGCCATCGTCCTCCTCAGTGGCTTCTGGCTGCTTCCGAGGAGGAGGTTTATAGTCTTCATCATCTTCATCGTCCTCATAGTCAACCAAGCCTCCAGACCTCGGGCTATATAGTAGATAGAACCCGTCAGACAAAGATATTGCATATACCTTTCATAAATTTTCATTGTGAAACTACTATACCTGGAAGAAGCAGGGCTTGCAGCCACTCCATTTGAAAGATGAGGCCTCGGTTGTTCTTTCTGTGTATTAGAAGCTGGCTTTTCCTTTTGTGTATTAGAAGCAGATGCAGAATCTTCTTCATCGCTGTCAGTACTAAAATGTGTGAGAAACGTTCAAGCACAGATAAAAACAATGATTGTTTTAACACTCAGAGGTAAACCTGTCTTCATTGAAATAATCTTCCTCCTCTTTATCCAATGCACGCTCCTCGACTCTTCTTCTCGGATCAACCGCATCAGCAATGCTTTTCGGTCCGGCACTTTCTAAGCACTGAAGACACATTGTTTAATCAAAGATACAAACAAATTTTTTCTAGTGTAAAATCACGATCCAGAAGCAATACCTGTTCATACTTGAGCTTGAAAGCCTGGATGGAAGTCAAGCACTGAAACGGGGCCAACTGATCCCAGAAGGTATCAACTATGTATTTGAGCAACAGAGTCGCATTTCCCTACACATTAAAAAAAAAATTGATAACTAATACGATTACATCTGTAACTAGATACGCATAAGGGGGAAAGGGATGAAAAAAGAACCTTGCGTATGTGCTCAAGCAGATCCAAGACTGCAGAGTTTAGTAGATTATACCGGTTCCCATTGGCAATGAAGACATCCATAATCGGTTTCAGCATGTTGTTCTTAACAACGTAACTCTGGACATAATCATCCTGAAAAAGAAATATATTTCAGCAATTACGTATCTGATGAGCTTTTTTGTAGTCATGATGGAAAACCGAAGGTAGCGTCAAAGGAGAAGAAAAGGTCAGTTGTCACGAACAATTTAATCCGTTACAGAAAGCCTACGATACCTACTAGTTGCAAGAATTTGGGCAAGTGGGATAAGATTATCTATCCAACTATTTAGCAAAAAATAACATGATCACCTACACTAATATGACTCAATTCTTTGATGACAGGGAGCATTCAGGAACTATTTCATGTGACCAATATATATCGTCTCTGGTTCAAACAAATCTACTCACATGTACAGATAGAAGAGTACGGACAAATCGTATGGCAGCAACCACTAGGTATTTTTCCTTTCTCCGTGTGAGATGCAAGACCTTTTCAGTCACATTGTTTTGGAGAAAACTGCATCTGTAGACAAGAAGAAATTGCTCAACAATATTGTTAAATGGATTCCAGCATGAGAATAAAACAGAAAATAAAAAAATAAGCATTAACAAGATTACTTTGTTCTGGATGAATCTTGCATGATGCAAAAGCACAACAGTTCACATATGTTCAGTAGGACTTCAGGCTTTGTGCGAATCCTTCTGGCTGCACCTTCAGATGTGTTGCCTGACTTCTCAGGACACGAAGCAGTAATAACATCCACTAACTCAGGTAGATGCTTCTCGTAGAAAATATCCATGATATTCGCTCTCTGCTAAAATGGAATGGATTAAATAATAGAAAGGATGTCTATCTACTAGATTATCAGAGAAACATGGGTAAGGTTACACAAAGATTCAGGGCTTAAAAAATTTCTAGCAGATAGCTAAAAGAACACTGAATACAACGTAAAAGGTAAAAATAAAATTTAAGGAGAAAATTTAGTGTCTTCTGCTGTTCAAGACATGCAAGATAGAGTAAGGACTCGGAAAAATTTCTTAGCAAGCTTCACTATAAATAGATTCAAAAGCAGTACGGAAAACAGTGGGAGCATACCACTCCTCTCTAATTATCAGAGACTGAAGTATTGATAGGAAAAAAGGATGCACCTGAGCTCCACCAGATAATGCATTTGCATCCAGTAATGTTCGGATAATTTCTAGAAATTGGCAATGCATCTTATCACCAAAGTCTTCCATCATTCCCTTCACCTGTTACACAAACAAGAGCGACAATTATAACTCAAGTCTATAAGGAAAACAGAAAAGAAAGCAAAAGAAAGAGGACCTTACAACTAAAGAAATAATCAAAAGGCTTACAGAAAATTACCAGGAGACCGAGGAGGGGGGTGCCTTCGGTGCGCACAACATAAGAACGTAAAAGGTTGGGGTCTTGAGTCAAGAAAAGAATCAGGATATCTGTCCTGCATCCACAACAATAGTTATCTTGAGTAAACAGCTTGAAACTTACCCACTGGATTTCTTACGGGAACTAGAAAATAGAAACAGGTCTAATTAATCGTATACCCAGTTAATACGAGTTTCTTGTCAGGAATCTGCAAAACTTCCTCTATGACATGAAAAATCCCTTCATTAATAAGGTCCCTGAAATACAATTGACAATACAAATACAGAAATTGAGAAAAAGATCAGTAAGACGATTCTTAAAGAAGCACTTAACAAAGAAAGGGCATTTAGTTTCTGGTGAGTACATACCTAAACAGCCGGAGCTGCTGCACCACTTGGAGGCTCTTGCTTAAACTACAAAATTCGTGCAAGAAATATACCTATTTTATAGAGAAAGAAAGCACATCAGTCTGACTAACTCAACTGAAAAGCAATACTTTTCTAACAGAAATCTATTGTCGCACGTAGATAATATCAACATTGGGGATAGAGAAGAGGATCCCAGTTATATGTTAACTGAAATAAGTTGAATAAATAACATTCACGACTACAAAACAATTGAGGCTCAAAATGAAATAACAAATGCCTCTTGAATGCAGGAAATACCAAATTTTTCTTGGATTCCATAGATGTAGAAGGTGACCTCAACCTTGCAAACAATTCTTGAATAAAAGTGCTATCATCCTTCAGCAATGAAACAACCTGGAGAAAATGAACTTCAGCTAAACAAAAATATGGGATGTATTCTATCAATGTCATATATGTGATAGCATTTCCATGGACAACTTACAATGGCATTGTTCGCATGGATTACTGAATTCAAGTTTGCAACAATCGCATCATCTAGTACTCTGGCCAAAACAACATCCTGTAAAACGTGACACAAGGTGAGAGACCTAATTCCATAGAATTAGAGGCGTAAGAGTTCGAAAAAAAATTATGGGATCCAACCTTCAAGTAACCAATTCTGTACGTTTGGTGTATCTTTGACAGGACTAACTGATCTTTAATTGGTATTGCCTGCACAAATAAAGAGCTATGCTAAAGAATCCAAAAATAAAAAATAAACTTCCAAACACCCTACATTAATCGCTGTAAAAGTCAAGGAAAGCAAATCCCAAAGTATCCACAGTCGGTTCTTATTAAAAAAAAAAAAAAACATTCTCTAATATTTCTATTAGCCATATTCTGTTCTTGTAAAAGGAAAGCCTTTCTAATATTTCCCTAGGTCCAGTCTACGTTAACTGGTCCTGAACTACATGAAATAAATAACATAGGGAACATTGTGTTACCTCCTTAAAAACGACGTGCTCCTTCAGAAAATTCCGGTGATGCTGAGAGTGAGGAACACCGGGGTCATCTATCAGGAATGTTAACATGCAGCGTCAAATATTGCTAAATATGAGGCAACGGCCAAGAAAAGAGAGAGCAATAGATTGGCTATAATATTTGTAGTCCCTTACGCAAACCCTTAAGAACAAGACTATTTGATCCAGCAAGAAACTATCCACCTAATAATCAAGAAACATAAGCTATTGGTGTCCATGTATTACTAAGGATATGAAACCACAAGAAGATTCCTCGACAGTGTAAATGTCTACAAGGCCTGTCCTAAATATATCCACCACCTACAGAACTAAGGGATCCTTTAGGTTCAAACTTACACTCAAGGCATCCGATAATTTCCATGATCAGCTCATCTCCAAATATTTTCTCCAGGATCTGAGAACTGTTGAGCAAAACTGCATACAAAAGGTATAAGAAATGCTGGACATCAAGAGAAAATTTTCTGAAATGTGGATGGAAGAAATGACAATGATATGTATATGAATACTAACTGATTCCCTTGACAATATTGAATATCATGTGAAGGCCATCAACATTTTCCACCTCCTCGCATCCTTTAAACACAACCATCAGATTTCGGAAGAAATCATTCTGCACAAGTGGAAAAGTTAGCTTTTAGGAAGTTTCCAAAATATACACCTCAAGACATGATACACTAATAACAACTAGTACATATTAAAGGATTGATACTGAAATCACAAACTTTGAGTACCTTAGAGATGAAAATAAAACAAAATAGGGCTCAAAATATATCAAAGGCATGTTATTGCTAGGGCTAAGTAAACATAAAAAAAATGAAAGCATTGACAGAATCAAAGGAAAACTTATGCGTGGAATAAGATTTCCCAGAGAGAGTGCGAAGCGTAGATATCACACTAAATTAAACTGTCAAGGACAAGAATACTTGATAACTTACATCCTTCAATATAAGTTCAGTAAGACGCATCTGATCTGTAATGCCACTCTCTGTAACAATCTGCAAGGAAGATGGATTGATAAAACAAAATATTTGGGAAAACAAAAACCCAGAAATCACCACATATGAGACATCAATAAGGCATAGGGCACTAAAATCTTAAAACCTTCAGTATTAGGGGAAGTGTAGCAAGCTCTACAGCAGGAAGCTCCCTCAACTCACTATTCAGGCTGTGAAATGTTTCACCTGCTCAATCAGAGATGATAACAAAATCAGAAGTTATTATAAAAAACTTGCAAGATGGAGAATGTATCCTTGGAAAACGATCAGACGATTCAACCACCACTAAAGTGCTTTGAAAAACTGCATGCATTCATTTATTCTGAAATGGAAATACCCAAAGAGGCTAAGAGATGACTCACGATATCTAATTACTCGGCTACCAAGTAAAACCCTTAGTTTAAATCAAATTAGGATACAGTAAAATAGATTAACCATATACTAGATATAAGAAGATTATCACGATTAGTAAGAAGAAAAGTTTCAATCAGTGCAAATCTTTAAACAAATCTTCACAACATTTTTGAAATCCAAATGCCCTCAGATGCTAAAAGGTGGCTCAACAAACCCAGCTAGGAACCTTGCATTAATATTACAAAAATTTGAATCACTATCAGAATTTATTTCCGTGCCACAGAATAAGCATATGCTAAACAAAAGAGGCAAATCACGATTAATAAAGATCAAATAATATAAATACTCCAGAAGAAAATTCTTACTGTTCAGAGAGCTGAAATGCAAATTTCGTTGCATAGCGCAGATTTGATCCCTAAATATTACAAACACAATAATTGCAGTCAAGAGTTTGTGAGACGTAGAAATGAAGGACGAGAAGAAGGGGGTAATAGGAAAAATTTCTTCACTAACCATATATAAGAGCACCCCGCAGTCTCTTGAAAGCTCAAAGCCAATTCTGTCGAGCGCTCTGGGTCTCTCCATGAGATTATCGTGTCTGTACATCGAAGCAAATACAACTTATCTACACGAAAAACAAACAGAAACCCCATTGATATAGCTAATAAAATGAAGACGGACATAGGCTACCTTCTTGCTTTCTGTAAATATCCTCAGAGTTGATAGGATGCAAAAGTAACGTTTCGTTATCTTCTTCATCGATTACACATAGATTGAGTTCTTCAGAACGCTGCATCATATAGCATTTCCATTTAGCAACAAGTTCTGAAAGTTCATATACAGAAGAAGTGCTGCAGAATACTGACAGCAGGAGAAATTCAGAAAGTGAATTAGAATCACAACAGACCTCCACAAAGTCGATGCTTACATGCCCAGTTCCTCGATCATCCCATTTACCATCTTCATTCAAATGATAGACCTTCACTCTCTGAAAAATTGATACAAAAGTGAGAAAGCTGTTCCCAAAGTGTATAGAGGAAAGAAAACATATACTTACTCTCAATTTAACAAAAGCCATCAAACAACACAAGTTTCTAGCGTTTTCTCACTATCAATCAATCTTAGAGATTCGTTTTAAATCAAGAAGATAAGATATATCACATGAAGGGATAGCTTCTCAAAAAAAACAATCACGTTACAGTGTCCAAAAAGAGAGAAACACCGACGGAAACTAGTGGAGTACGCTACACTAGCCAAGAGGGGTGGATTACATCCGGAAAGTAAGCAAATCACAAGAACTGAACGGTCGAAGGGAGTCAAATAACAAATCCCTTACTCGAGATATCAATTCAATTGCACAGTAATATGCTGGGAAAACATGATTTCTTCAAAAAATAACAAAGCTAAGAAGCAGGGAGCGTCGTAACGTAAACAAACAAGGGGACAAAGGTAAGTTCTCTACAAGGAATTCTACTAATCGAGAAACCCCCAGTTCGAATCAAGTGACCGAAATAAGTAACCAAAGCGAGAGCGAGAGACACACCTGCATCGAATTGGTATTAGATTGAGACTTTTCCGGCGCGCCCATAACTGATTTCTCCACCTCCAACACCAAATCGAGACGAGGAAGTGAAAATACTGACCGACGGGGGGACACCGAAGCAAAGTTAGGGTTTTGGAGCAAGGACAAAGCTGAAGAATTATACGCCGGCGATATAGGCGGGAGATTCAGCTCTCGAAAGGAACGAAATCAAACGGAAAACCCTAACCACCATACGGAGAATCAAAAAAACATTGACATTCTCTCTCTCTCTCTAGCTTTTTTATTTTTCTTCTGCGAAAGCTTTCCCCAACCTTCGAAACGCGAAAGAGGAGAGAAGAAAGGAAAAAGAAAAGAAAAGAAGAAAAAAATATAATTAAAGCAGCGGAAAAATATTATAATTCTTCATACGTTATGGACAATATTCCATTAATACCCTCAGTGCCCATCGATATTCACGGAAAAGCCATCAAGCGAGACGCAATACATCGCCACGCGCTCTCTTCCCGCGAGTTTGCTCACTCTCATTAAAAATGACAGCCTGTGACGTAGAAGAAATGACAAGCGGCAATGTTTTGTCTTGTACCAAAACACGTTACGTCCAATCAAAATGCGCCAGGTGGGATATATGGTAGTTCACTTCTGTGAGATTAGTGATGCTCTGAAGTGTTATGTCTATGTGGTCAAGTAAATACCCACGTGGCTTTAGGTTGTTGGTAGATCTATCCAAAGCGCAACAAAAAATTGAGACAAGGAATCGAAACCTCGACAAGAGCTTTGTATACTCCGTGCACAGAGAAGGGTTCTTTCGTCATCACTACTTCATTAATTTATTTATTTTCATTTAAATTTCGCATTTAACTCTTTTTTCTCTCGTTCGTTTACATCAATAACAAATTTTTTGTTCGGCATGACCTGTTCCCTAATTATAAGGGAGGTTTTTACTCAATTCGATGTTTTCAGACAATGGATTAGCCTAAACACTAATCACTTTAGCAAATTAAATAATTCTGTATACACCAAGGCAACAATCCATACACACTAATCGTTTTGTATCAACGATATTCACATTTTTACAAAACGTCTTAGAGAGAGACTATAAAAGTTTACAAATCTTGAAACCCCAACCGATAAATGAACAACTCCAAGAAGAACAAGTGATTAGCAAAGCCATACGGAGTTTTTAACTAACAACTAATCTCAAGAAACCAGAACCTAGAAGAGCTATGGGAGTGATGATAAATAATAAAACCAGATTGCTTCATGTATTCCAGACAAACCTAAATATGAATATCCAGATTTCTAGGTCTACTACACATACGAACCAGTGATAGAGCTGCATCAAATCAATAAACTCGCCAAAATAAGAGAATCACTGAAATATTAAAATTGGTTCCTCAGTCTACAAAATGTCTTCGATTTCATAACATAAAAAAAAACATTAAAATGTCTCACAGAACGATCAAATTGATCTAGTCTTCAGCGCTGGCATTCTCGCCGCTCTTGACGTTGTGCTTCCTTGCGTACCTCTGGTTCCTAAGGAACTTAGGATCCATCTGCAACATTTCAACACACAACAACAACAACAAAAATCAGATTCCGAAACTCAAAAATGGAATAATATATATAATTTAGGAATCATCAGGACTTACTCCTCTGGTGGGAGTGTGACGGTGCCTCCTTGGCTTCTTGATTCCGTTCTTATGCGCTTTGGCAGACTGATTGTGCGCCGTGTGATTCTTCGACTTGGCCATCTCTGCTACAGTGACACAATACCTCAACTCAATCAATATAAACCGAACAACAAAGAGAATATTAGTTAGAAAGTATTGAAAAAATCAATTATCTCCGGTGACCCGCCGGATGAGAGAAGGAATAACCTGAGTAATGGGAGAGAGAGAGGGTTTGGAGGAGATCGGCTAGGGCTGCGTTACGCGACACAAGAAGCTAACCTGAATTTATAGTAGAGCTTAAATGACCAAAATGACCTAATTGATCATATAATGGGCCTACATATCATGTCTGCTACGAAACATTCAAAGCCTATAAAATAGGCCCAAATCATAGTATTGAACTAGTGGTGGAAGGCCCGAGAAGAACGAAGGGGTTGTTTCTTTCTTCTTAACTTTTTTTGTTTGGTCTATTTCCTTCTTCACTTTCAACTTTCAAGTTTCAACTCGTCCCTCCTGCCTCTTCTTAAATCTTAACCCCTTCCCTTTTTCACTCCCAAACAGTTTTTTAGGGTTTTTATTTTGTTCTCTGCAAGTTCTCTCTATATATACACACATACTCATTGCTTGTCTTTGCTCTGTTCATTGATCGAGTAAAATCTTCTCTTCCTCAATCGGAATTTTCCTTTGTGTCGCGCGAGAACCATGTCGCTGAGACCTAACGCGAGGACTGAGGTCCGCCGGAACCGGTACAAAGTTGCGGTGGATGCGGAGGAAGGACGTCGGAGGAGAGAAGACAACATGGTGGAGATCCGTAAGAGCAAGCGCGAGGAGAGTCTGATGAAGAAGAGGCGTGACGGTATGCAAGCTCTTCAGGACTTCCCTCCATCTTCCACCAGTTCTCATGCCGCCTCCGTCGATAAGAAGGTGAATTCTGGGGCTTTTGGTTTTCATGCCGGTTTAGTGAGGATTTAGGATTTTGTTTTTTGGTGATTGAACTATAAATTGTCTGTAGTTGGAGAGTTTGCCGGGTATGGTCGCTGGTGTATGGTCAGATGATCCTTCTTTGCAGCTCGAGTTCACTACTCAATTCCGGAAGCTTCTATCTATCGGTACTGTTTATGTTCTGAAATCCTTTCGTTTCGCTTTTTGATATTCTCTCCGAGTGTTCCCTTATATTCTGTCATTTGTGGTATCGTATTAGCGTAGAGAGAAGTCCTCCTATCCAGCAAGTGATTGGTTCTGGTGTCGTGCCTCGGTTTGTTGAGTTTCTTAAGAGGGAGGATTACCCTCAGCTTCAGGTGAGATAGATCATCCCGGCGGCTCTTTCTCGTTTTATTTTATTTCAATCAACTTGTGTTATCTTATGTTTCTCATCTTCCATGATCGGTCCTTTTTAGTTTGAGGCAGCTTGGGCTCTCACAAACATTGCATCTGGAACATCGGATCACACAAAAGTTGTAATCGATCACAATGCTGTTCCTATCTTTATCCAGCTTCTTGCTTCCCCTAACGATGATGTCCGTGAACAGGTATGGATGGTATTGAGGATGATTACCGAATGTGTTATCATTTAGATTATGCAATTAGAAATTTGTAATTCCCTCATGTGATCTCAAGATTACACTCTAACCTGCAGGCTGTATGGGCGTTGGGTAATGTTGCCGGGGATTCACCACAGTGTCGAGATCTTGTTCTTGCATTTGGGGCACTGATGCCGCTGCTCGATCAGCTTAATGAGCATGCCAAGTTATCCATGCTTAGAAATGCCACATGGACCTTGTCTAATTTCTGTCGTGGCAAGCCACAGCCTGAGTTTGACCAGGTCTTTTTTTTTTTTTCCTCCATGCTTTGTTTCTTTAATGCATATCTCGAGTATTCTTTTAACAAATGAAGCATGATTAACAGGTGAAACCAGCTCTTCGGTCCCTTGAACGGTTAATTCATTCGAATGATGAAGAAGTCTTGATGGATGCCTGTTGGGCTCTCTCATACCTCTCTGATGGTACCACTGAAAAAATTCAGACTGTCATCGATGCCGGTGTTGTCCCAAGGCTTGTTGAACTTCTCCTGTCAGTACCTTTTTTTAATTCTCTTTATTTTTTTGTCCCCTTCACACATGTGTAGAATATAACTTGACACCTGCTCCTGATTTTGCAGCCACCCTTCTCCATCTGTGCTGATTCCTGCACTTCGCTCCGTTGGAAATATAGTTACTGGAAATGATGACCAAACCCAGGTACGAACTCCAAATACTCTCTTGAATTTCTCGTAATATTCATAGAATAAGACAAGTGTACCTGTTTGCTTTCGGCGAAGGATAGCTTTCTGTCTAAAGCACAGCATTAGACAGTGGTGAACCCTTTGGCGTTTAGGTCTACTTCTCAAGATACGTCTATAATCTTTCAAAATTGAAGTGATGGCAGAAACATGACAAAGTTAGTTATACCATGTATATTTCCTAATCAACGTCTAGTATATGCGATGAAGCAGTGACCAATTCATGCTGCCCCCTTGTTGTTATATCATATTCAACCTTTCATGAGAACAATGGGAGGGTTGAATGCTTATCAGTATACCCTCCTTTTGTGCCTTTTGCCATATGTCACTTGTGTTTTTATATTTGTTGCAAGAAATTCTTGCGTCAAAACCAAGCACAAACTGTAAAATTGGTTGAAATATTTGATTTTTTCATGAGTCTATCAAAGCTGACTTGTTATGTATTCAAAAAATATCTTACAATGGTTTACTCGGCAAATTCGATGAACTTCTTTTCCAGTGTGTGGTCCGTTGTGGTGCTCTACCTTGTCTTGCCAACCTTCTCACTCAAAACTGCAAGAAAAGCATAAAGAAGGAAGCTTGCTGGACAATTTCAAACATCACAGCAGGCAACAGAGAACAGATCCAGGTAGGCAGTTCCTACTGTTTCATCATGTATTTTGTTTTGTTGTGCTTCCAGACTTCTCTGACCAATATATTGAGTGTGTGAATTACTTTTTTTCTGAACGTTGCAGACAGTAGTTGAGGCTGGTTTGATTGCCCCTTTGGTTAATCTGCTTCAACATGCTGAATTTGACATCAAGAAAGAAGCTGCATGGGCAATATCAAATGCAACTTCAGGTGGTTCTCATGATCAAATCAAGTATGTCGCCATCTTTGTTACCTTCCTAATTTCCAATTCCATTTCTCTTGTAATATACTTAGGGTTTATGTAACAATGTTCTGGTCCCGTTGGTTATCAGGCATCTGGTGGAGCAAGGATGCATAAAACCGTTATGCGATCTCTTGGTATGCCCGGATCCAAGAATCATAACAGTCTGCCTTGAAGGATTGGAAAACATTTTGAAGGTGGGAGAGGCAGAGAAGATCTTGGGTAATACAGGGGACATGAACCATTACGCTCAGCTGATGGATGACGCAGAAGGGCTAGAAAAGATTGAGAATCTTCAGAGTCATGACAACAATGAGATCTACGAAAAGGCTGTAAAGATACTGGAGACATACTGGCTTGAAGAGGAAGATGACGAGGCAGAACAACCACCAGGTGTTGATGGATCCCAGGCCGGGTTCCAGTTTGGAGGGGACCAAGCTTCTGTCCCATCCGGGGGATTCAAGTTTAGCTGAAGGGCCGTGCTTACCTCTTATTAAAAAAAGGCACTTGAGCCTCTAAATAATTTAGATATTTAAGAGCCTCCATTTTTAAAAAAAATGGTATACTAGTTAAAATATTTATTTAAATGTATCTTTCTCTTCACCCAAAATTATTTAAGTATATTAATGATAAGTGTTTTGTTTTCTTTTATTAGCTTTCTTAATCTTTTTATAGAAATTATAAGTTTTTTCAAAACTAAAATTGATAAATGTTTTATATAATATGTCACAAAAGAGATTAAGTTTTTCTATCATATTAATAGAGAAATAATTAATTAGAAATATTTTTTACAAAGTTTATATATTATTTTACATTAATTTTGTTATTAATCAGTGTTTTTAAAATGGGAAAAATGGTAGTCAATCAGATTCAATCATAAACTGATTATGTAATGGAATTGGGTTTCATTCAAACCTAAAAATTATTAAATTAATATAAAATTATTAAAAATTTATAAATCAAATAAACTAATTAAACCAGTTAACTCGACTATAATAAATATGCTTTTAAAAATATATATTTACATTATTCTTTTAAAAAATTTCACTTTTTAAATTAATTAAACAGATTTTATATTAGAAAAATTAATTAAAAACAGCAAAATCATAAATATAAACTTTAATATATAAAAAATATAATAAATTATAATTATGTATAATATTTATTATATTTATTATATTTATTTTTAAATTTATATATTTAAAATTTTATAAATACAAAATTCAGATTCAACTCGGTTGGACCATATTGAACCATGACTTCAATAATTATTTGGTTAGCTTCCGGTCCAATTTTAAAAACATTGTTATTAATATTTTTGTCTTCAGTAGT
The DNA here is from genome assembly GCA_900406495.1 of Sisymbrium altissimum. Taxonomy (NCBI): domain Eukaryota; kingdom Viridiplantae; phylum Streptophyta; class Magnoliopsida; order Brassicales; family Brassicaceae; genus Sisymbrium; species Sisymbrium altissimum. The sequence continues at coordinate 101,765 of OVBI01000024.1, read as the reverse complement.
AGTAAATTGTAAAATGACAATGGTGTAGGAATAAAAGTAACAGTGTCGAATTAAAAACACTTTTTGATTGCCTTATCTTCTAAAACCCCTCTAGACTGAAAAACCTTAAAAATCCAAAATCATTTGCCAGTATCGATTCCAGAATGGCTGTTGTTCAATCCAGAACTCTTCCTCACCTCAACCTCCCCTTGTCGCCGATTTTATCCACCCTCCACGCTCCATCATCTCTCTTTTTCCCAAGGGAAATTCGACCGGTACCTTTCTCATCCTCCACCGTCAGGAATTTGCCCATCTCACCACTCACACATAGCCGGAAGCTTCTCTGCCCTCCACCTCGTGGCAAATTTGTTAGAGAAGATTATCTTGTGGTATGGGTTTTATTTTTTTTTATAGATTTTGGTAGTTTTATGTTTGTCTTACCGCTTAAATTTTAGTTTTAGTGGGGAATTGAGTTTGTTGGTGGGCACAATTCTTCTAGACAGTTTGACCAGAATCTGGTCATCGATGTAGTTATATAAGGATAACATATGTGCTTGTATACCTCTATCAATTATTGACCAATGTACTGCTAATTGAGATTGTTTAATTTGAATCTTATCGATGAGGGGCCTCACTGCTCGCTGGATGTTTTCCTTTTCTTTATGGTTTTCCCAGAGGAAATTGTCAGCTCAAGAACTCCAAGAGCTGGTGAAAGGAGAGAGGAAGGTGCCTCTGATTGTTGATTTTTATGCCACATGGTGTGGACCTTGTATCTTGATGGCCCAGGAACTCGAAATGGTACCATTGTTTCTCATTCCTTACCTTTCTACATATTCTCCATTTCATCTGGATTTGTCTATGGTATTGGTTGGCTCTTCTCGTGAATCAAGTCTCTTTTATGGTGTATTTATTTGCTGAGTTGAATAGAAAAGGATTTTTACCGGTCCCAATCTTACTAGTGTTTCACCCCATTCCTAATGGTGAAGATATCTTGTCGTGAAGTTGGCATGTTTCCATTTTCATTTGAACTTATTTGAACTGTGGGACTGGAGAAACTCAGCATATTCTTAAAGTAGTTTTGCTCCTTGTGAAACAGCTTGCAGTAGAGTATGAGAGCAACGCAATGATTGTGAAAGTTGATACAGATGATGAGTACGAGTTTGCACGCGACATGCAGGTAGCTGTGACTCTCAAGCTTCTATCTTTTCGTCAATCTGCTCTCAGCGTATCGATGTAATTCGTTACAATAACCAAATCTTGAAATGCAGGTTCGGGGCTTACCTACATTGTTCTTCATCAGTCCTGACCCAAGCAAAGATGCAATCAGGACAGAAGGGCTGATTCCATTACAGATGATGCGCGATATCATTGACAACGAGATGTGAAGTCTTTACTGAGGAAACACTTTCTTGCTTTAGGATTGAATAGAATCGCGGAATTTTGGACTGGCACCCCCCTGAGTTAATGGCATTTGAGAATGCGGTAAGAGAATGTCATCTGGGTTTCCATGGATGAAGAACGAAAAATGTAAACGAGGTGAATGTAATCTAAGTAAGAACTTTATATGTATGCAGTGTTAGTTTCGGTACTTGGTTTTGGTAAGGCCTTGTTAACTTTTGAAGTTTTTAAGCTTGATGACTCTGCTTTAAAGCCTTCTAGTTTCCAGGAGAGGTTTGTGGTGGTATGGGTCAATTGGGGATATAAATGTGAAACGGAAGATCTGAGCCGTTGATCTGGTCGGATCGAAGTTCGGTGGTGCATCTATCTAAATGACGGTCCTGGCCCGGTTTAATCAAGTTATGGGGGGTAATGTTAATCTTTAATCAGCAGCATCAAAAACCGAAATTAAATATATCAAACACCGTTTCTTATTAAAAAGAAAAAGAAGAGAACCGCGCGACTCGAAATGGCATTGGCGCCCTTTCTTCTCAGCCAAAATAATCAAAATATCATTTCGGAAGTTTAGCGGTTTGTTGGCGGGTCGAAACAGGGGTAAAATCGTCATTTGGTACACTAAATTAAACCTAGGGTTTAGCCGGACCTAATTCAATTTATATCGGCGTTTGGTTTAGATCTGTTTCGTGTGGTTTTGTCTCTGTCGGGTCGCTTCTTTGAAAAAAAATATCTCTGTTTCTCTGACACTCTCCCTCGCTACTCTGTCTCTCCCTCTCTCTGTTTCTCCATTTTTTTTCAAAATTCTTTCGTATTCTAATCCTCTGGTGATCTTCTTGATCCCTTGCTTACTTACTCTGATCTCTATTCATAACTCCCCGATCGACAGCAGCCCACGATCTGGTGTTCGATCCAGACATCAGAACAGAAAGTTGGATAATGCTAGATCACAACGATAAAGTGAGTGATCTGATTCCATCTTCTCGCTTTGGTATCTAGTGATCGGGTTAGTTAAAAGCTTAACGCCGCATTATTTTCTGTGTGTTTAGATCTTCGAATCAGCAACCATGAAAAGCAAGTTCACATCCGAAGATGCAATTGAAGAAATCAGCAGCAGTAATGGAGGAGGAGGAGGTATGAGCAACGACAAGAAGACTTGTGCCATTTGTGGTACTAGCAAAACCCCTCTTTGGCGTGGCGGTCCCGCCGGTCCCAAGGTTTAGACTCTTCCCTATCTCTTGACCTAGCAAAGTGGTACTATTATCTAATTCGATCCGATCTGATCCGATCTGATCTGATCTCCTTTGGTTTGCTTATTATGTAGTCGCTATGTAACGCATGCGGGATCAGGAACAGGAAGAAAAGAAGAACCGTGATTGGCGGAAACAGATCGGAAGATAGGAAGAAGAACCACACCAGGAATCCCAAGCTTGGTGACTCATTGAAGCAGAGGTTGATGGAGTTGGGGAGACAAGTTATGCTGCAGCGATCAACGGCTGAGAATCAACGGCGGAAGAAGCTCGGCGAGGAAGAGCAAGCCGCCGTCCTACTCATGGCTCTCTCTTATGCCTCTTCTGTTTATGCCTAACGAAGAATTTCCGGATCTCACTGATTTCAGTTTAAATAATAATTAATTTTGTAGGGTGTAATGTTTTAAAAATTCTGATGAGCAATAGCTAACGAATTTATGTGTAATATTTCTTCGTCTTGTTTTGTTGTTGGATTAACCTTTTTTTAATTATTTTTTTTGTGTATCTGGTTTTTGTGATCAGACTGTAATATAAATGTTAAGGTCAAGAATCAAGATTATTTTCTTCCCTCTTATATTAGTTTATTGGATCTTTTATGTGTGCTTTGTCTTTATTATGACAGGAATGGAGACTGTCTATCTGTCAAGCATATACCTTTTTTTCAAAGAGAGAGATCGATCCAGTAAGATGTGTAATGTTCGAATTTGCCGCTTCTTTTCTAGTCAAACCTTAAAAAGAACCAAATTTCAACCGGCTGCGTATCTTCCCTGGATAGTTCGATATTTATTTTTTTAGTAATAACTGATGAGAATAATTAAATATATAAACTTTCTTATTTCGGAACTAAAGTGTTGACTATAGTTTGACTTGATTGGTACTGCTTGCTGATCCAATCATTTGGAAAAATATATTCGAGAGTGAAAGATTGGTCATATGTACTTAAAAGTTATTCTAAGTTTCTATGGCAAAAGTTCATTAAAGGTTGACAAAAACAGAAAACAGAAGTTCCCCCTCTCAACAAAACAACTTCTTGAAATCACTCCAAAATATATGAACTCTCTGTCTCAACATATGGGCCGGAAGGCCCGGAACCATATGCAATAAATGTAGCATACCGCATACGGAATGTTGGATGTAAGCTGAATTCGAACATATTACTTACCTCAGACTTATCACGTGATTCGTCAACCGTTTGACTCATTGTTCTGATTTTATTTATTTTTAAAAATAATCTTAGTCTAGTGGCCACAAACCCACAACCCACTAGAGTCTAGAGATGTGCTGTTAATAGTTAATGCTTTGGAACACTTGGTAGATTTCATTGAATCAATCTTTTATTTACTACAGAGACGTAGTTTAATCAAAAACATTCTCTTTATTCGAGATCATGGTAGATTGATCTCATCTGCAGAACTGTTACGCTTATTAGCCCACTAATATCCTTTAGACAAATCACTAGGTGAACCACCAAACTCTATTGATTTATATATATATATATATACTTCCAGATTTGTGATTGATTATTTAGACTCGGGAAATATCAAACTAATATATAGTTCGTTCTTCCAACTATATGTATACCAAATTATCAAAAAACAATGTTTGAAAGTGTTTTGATTGCTCTCCAAACAATTCAGTTGCATGTGTGGGGAATAATAGAGTATGTATTGCGTGTTCGATTTGACTGGTTTAGATATATAACCAAATGGACCACGGTTATGGGAGTGGTTAAGCCGGCAAGGCATGATTGAGCCGGTCTTGTACACACAATCTCCTAAACCCCACGTATGCGTGCACGATCCACCTGGTTCACGGGACGGTAGAGTTCACGGATATGACAAGCTTTGAAAAGCTGTTAATTCCCATTGTCTACATTCCAGTCTGGAAATAGTCTGATTTGTAATCTTGCCAGAATCATCGCCTTCACCAACTCGGGAACATATTCTAGGTTCGTTGTGTAATTTTGTGAGATTGTATTGGTCTCTCTAACGCATAAATTTGTTCACACAAACAAAATAACGTCATTTGTCAGAGCCCAGAGGGTAAGGAAAAGCAATAGAGGCAGGAAAAAAGCATACAGATAAAAAAAAGCTACAAAGCAGTAGTACTAAAAAGTCAAGCCCCACTTAGAGGCCATCTTAATGAGCCTTAGTTCAGTAGATGCAATCGGTTCGGTATACTGATTTGATCACGGTTACTCTCTCATCAATTCATTCCTAAACGATGAAAGTGGTGCAGTCGAGGAGATTAGAAAGAAAATTAATTTCACATAATTAGCTAAAATTCACCATACCATGATACCAATGCAACAAAGAACAAAACATTACCAACTACTCAAACTGTGTACCAGCCAGATTATACCGAATTTATGTTGGATCGGGATTGGTGGGACCATAATAAACCCATTACTCGCACGTGCTAACCAGCTAATATTTTCACACTTTCTTTAGGAAACGCATAACTAAAGTTAAAACTTAAAAAGACAATCTATAAAAAGGTAAAGATGAAAAAGAAGAAGAAGATACGATCACATGGTCAATGAGTAACTCATGGCTTTCAGAGGGATTTGATTGGCTTAAACTGGAGTTCTTGGTGGTTAGGGAAGCACTGGATCTTGTCCTCAGCAATAATTCGTGTTAGTATGTGTTAGTAGTTTTAATGTGTGATATATAGGACACTATCTTCATTTAAGAATTAAGAAAATCGGTTTTACGAGCATTGTAATTATTTTCTTTTGTTATCGGTCAGTGTATAGAAAATGAATTGCGTCATCATTAAGAGAAACTAACTGACTTGTATCTACTTCGTTATTGACAGAGTAACTCAAACTCACTCTAAGCCACGCAAAAAAGTCTTATTCTTAGTGTAAGAAAAGTAGTTTATTAGTAAATATTTTTTTCTTAGATATATATAGATTCGTAACAACAAGTGATTATGATGTTAATTATAAATCTCAAATATTAAATACAAATTTGTCAACAGAAAGTAAAAAAACAGTAGGCTAGTTAAAAAAGTAAAAGTAAAAGAGAAGGTTTCAGTTCTTCGTATTTTTCGGCTGAAATATCCGATAATTCTCTTCTCAGTCACACAAAACAAAGCAAGACGGAGAACAGAACAAAGAGAAGAGAACCCAATAGACGATCCGATCCAGAGTCTCCCGGAGGAGGACTGTGATAGTAAAACGGAAAATATGGAACGATGGGATTTGGCGGAGGCGGCGTCGCGTAACTACCGTAAGAAGCAGGCGGATAATAGTAAGTTTGTCCACCGTCGCCATAGCCACCGTACGGAGGAGGGTATTTACCACCACCGGAGCTTGAAGGAGGAGGAGGAGGAGAATAGTAATAAGAGCTGCCGCCGCCGCCGGAGCTATGAGGAGTAGGGGGCGGAGGAGAAGACGGGACAGGGTTACATGGATTGTCACAAGAGGAACACATTGTGCAAGAAACAGTTTGGTCTTTTGAGGTCACACAGAGAGACAGTGACAGTAGCAGCAGTATAAGAAGAGCTGACAAATTAGAGAATCTCATTGCTTCCATTGTCAGAATTTTTGCTGTCGACAAAGGAGCGAAAGATTAGGAAGGACTAAAGATCAAGTGATAAGGAGGAAAGAAGATGAAAGGAAGGGATAGACAGAGAGAGGAAGAAGCACGTTCAGAGGCTCAGAGTAGAAGTCTACCTCTCTTTATTAAGGAAATTCATTTTTTAAAATTATTTATTTTCTTTTTTGAAAACTATTATTTTAGATATTCAAAAGTTAAGTGTATTTTCTCTTTACTACATGACATTTTCTTATAAGCTCTATAATTTGTAGGTATATGACTATATTCGTATATTTAGAGTCTCTATTGGACGGTATATATTCTTCTTATTAGACTGGCTATTTAATGGATTGGAGTTTAAATCGCGAGGGTTCTAGAAAATGGGTACACTTACTTATAAGTATAAGTCACCATAAAAGTATAGTTAAAAAAACTTAATTACATACCTTTAAAAATTCTCTTAATACCTAATTCTATATTATTTTTAGAATTTATTTGCATGCATTTATTCATCATCTCAGCGAAAAAAAATTGGATACTGTAAAAGAGTAATGATCTCGAGTATCTTTTGCTGCGCTGCATATTCAAAACATGATTTCGATCCAAAGGATTACAAAATCTACTGAGAAAAAGTTGAATTGATATTTTTTAATAGTAGATTCAAACATAACTGGAATTGAATCGGAATTTCCTTTTCATACTTGAGATCTAGCTGACGAGTTTTGAAATTAAGTGAAAGGTCTTCTAAAACAATTATACAAGGTGGTTGCGATAGCTAACCAATAGGCCCAATGGAGGTCGGCACCCTATATTGACGTAAAAGGTTTTCAGTTCCATATAAAGTTACATTGATGCAAAAGGATCGGTGTCATCATCATGTAACAAAATACCAATAAAATTTAATTGAATTTAAGAAAATAGTCTTCCAAATTTGCATAAATGGCTGAGACAAAATTGAATTTTGCTTTCGAATGTTTCCATTTATTTATCTTGTGTAATGTGATGTGAATATGGGTTGAAGTAATATGAAATTTGAAAATGAAAGCAAGAGAGAATCTAACAAAACCACCAAGGCAAAGGGAAACAAAGATCTATATGTGTTGGCTGCCAAAATGTAAATCGGATTCTTCCTTGTTTGTTGATAAAGAAGTTGATTATTATTGCTACCACTTTATTCCCTTCCCTCACATGCAACTTCTTTTCTATACCTTTTCCTTACAAATTTGGAGATGACTCATGTCTCCCTCAAGTTTTTAATCATAATAAAATATTTATTCCTACATGAATCCACGGATCATCTATTACAATAATGCAATTTTCTTAAGCCAGTTATCCTCCTTCAACCTTCCATCAAACAACTAGACATAAAACTGATTATGAAACACTAATAATTTATAAAACTCTTAACTCTACTGAATTTTAAATTAAATTTAATTAATAATGTATAAATGATTTTATATTCTATATACACTACTTCGGATTATGTTTTAATTTCAACTTAATTTAATTTAACACACTTTATCAAAATATTTTCTTTTAAATTATTCATTTCAATAGAAATTAATTATTTTTTTGTTTATCAACACCATTAGATCTAAAATGGTTACAGGAATTCAAACCAATAATACATAGTTTCCAGTTCAATTTTGCTACACAATTGATCTCAAATCAAATTACTATAATATAATTTTTTTTTTCTTGAGTTAGAATTTATACGATACAAATTTTATAAATTATGTAACTCGAAATCAATTTAACAAATAGTATATTAATTATTTTTTTATATACTATTTTCTGTTCTATCAAAAATAAAGTAAATTGTTAACAGAGGAAGGAAATGTTAAAAAAAAAAAAAAACATGAACTTTTCTTATGTTCAACAATTATTAGTAGGTTATAACTTACAACTATGAAAACTAGCAACAAGCCTTAAAATCATTGACCGAATTCGTCGTAGCAGAGTCCTCCACTTTGCAAGGAGGCTAAAGTATCATATGACAGACACATGATTATCCGGTAAATTAAAAATTAATTACTAATCATTGTAGCAGTTTATTGTCTAAATCTTTACCTAGTAATAAAAGTAGCAGTTTCTTTTTTCAGACAGGACTTTGTGGTAGAGGGGAGCCACACGTGTGAAGCATAGATACAGCGAAACCCCTTTTCTTATGTTCGGTCCACTCGAAACGAAACCGCGTGAACGACTGAAACTAAATGGGGCACAATTATAAATAAGAATAAAGTTAGAGGGTATAACAGGTAAATATTATGTTGCATTTCTTTGTCATCTTGTGTCCTTCCGAACTTGTAGTTCGGTAACAAGTCTCTCGCTTCCACTCTCTCTCTCTCTCCATCCCCTTCCATTGTTCTCCCCTTTCTCTCCTCTCTCTCTCTTTCTCCCGTCCTTCTAGGGTTTCGCTGATCACATTCAAATTATTCTCCTTTCATCTCAATTCTTGTCTGTATTATTCTTTCTTTTGTAAAAATCGTGTAACAAGCAGAGGAAATGGATTCCAATTCATGGATCAATTGTCCTTCCGTTTTCTCATCCTCTTCTTCTTCGCGACGATGTCAATCCCGATCAGGTTCGCGCGTCTTTTATTTATTTATTATGAATTCGAGTTTTCTTTGTCGGCTTGGTCATAAGATTGATCCGTTTAAATTTTGGGGGGCAGATTTGTATTTAGGTGGAGGGTACGAGGATCTCGAAGGAGAAGACGATTTGAAGTCGGAGTTTATCTGCCCGTTTTGCGCAGAAGATTTTGACATTGTCGGGCTCTGTTGTCACATTGATGAAGAGCATCCTGTCGAGGCCAAGAACGGGGTAATGATCGATCACCAACCACCACCCTTCTTTTAATGTTACGTCTTTGGAGGCAGGATTTGTCTGAATCTTAGGTCTTAGCTCCAGCTTTATTCAGATGTTACAAAATTTGGTTTCCTTTTTTAGAAAGTTCGAAGCTTTGTTTGGAAATTGAAAATGTTTGGTTTTGTATGCTCTGCTCTTCGTGATGATGAAATGCTCTGCCTACCTGTTGTTTCTTCTTATCAGATGAGCCATTTTAGCAGCCTTATGAAATCCAATCTTGGAATATTTCCTTAAATTGAGTATTCGTCATTAGCTGGTAATCGGTAAATTAGTGCTCTTTCATGATCCGGATGCTACTTTTTGACCTACTTTTCTCTCTTCTCTTAAACGTGGCGTTGAAAATATGTGATCTTTGTTTTCTGTTTTTTCCCAGGTCTGTCCTGTATGCACAAAGAGGGTGGGATTGGATATCGTCGGCCATATTACGACGCAACATGCGAATTTTTTTAAGATATCCTTTCAACTTTTGATGTCTTGATTTTTTCCTAGTAGAACTATCTGATGATTTTCTCTGTCTATAGCTTGGTTCTATAGTACGTAATCATTTGGTAGAAACTTAGAGTGACTCTGTTTATTCCTTGACAAGAGGTTGTACGTGCAGCGAAGGAGAAGGTTGAGAAAAGGTGGATATAGCTCTGCTTATCTCGCCTTGAAGAAAGAACTCCGGGAAGCAAACTTACAGTCTCTTCTTGGTGGATCTTCGAGTTTCACTTCGTCAACCAATATAGATTCTGATCCGTTGCTGTCATCCTTTATGTTTAATTCCTCTTCAGCTAATGAGTCTGCAAACAAATCCTCTACACCTGTTACTGAAGGAACCTCGGCTACAAAACTCTCGCAAAAGGAATCTCTCAAAAGGTATATGTATATCTCTGTTTTGACCCTCCGATCCCAAGAAAGCAAACAATAGGGCTTACTTCTCACTTGGTCTCTGGCTTTCGTTTGTGCAGAGACATTCAAGAAGCTTCACTTTCAGGCGAAGATCAAGAGAAGGCGAAGAAGAGCGAGTTTGTGCGAGGTTTGTTCTTGTCAACCATGCTTGGAGACGATTACTAATTCCCGTTGAGTCAATCGCCTTATTGTGATTGATGCATGAGAAAGTGAGTAATCTGAGGTTGAAATTGTTAGAGTGGTCTCAGTGTCTGATGCAAAAGCTTGTCAGTTAAGGGAGTGCAGATTTAAGTCCATATATTATCGTCATTGTACCTTGGAACCTTTATGTGCATAAACGGAAACAAAGTACTCTACTTTCTTTTCGTTGAGACGTTCGTAGATTCAAATAAAAACATTTAATACGGTTTGGGAAAAGACGAGAATATTTTCTTACGACTTACTAAATGAGTGCTGGATTATTTTTCCACCGCTCTCACGTTACAGAGCTGATACGTCGGAAGACTTGTAACCAAGAAAGCGTTGAAGTTTTGACAAGAGAATATATTGAAACAAAAATTATGGAAAAATGGAAAGTGTTGACTAGAGATCTCTTATTTTTATTAATCAAGGCATCTGAAAAATATGGGAAACTGCTCAACAAAATTTCTTTGGATTACACATGAATGAAGAAAATGAACCTGTACAGACTTCTCATCTCACAATATGCAAAACAACGTCAAAACAAAACCGGAATAACCAGAAGGAACACGTATGATCTGAGACAATGTGGTTTATTTGGGAAAAGAATCTGACCTTTTCTAACTTCACAAATATGAATTTGATTGAATGAATCCTAGAAAGAATCCCAAGAACAACTCTCGTTTTGTTTCTTGCAGAGTTTCGGTTTCTTTTAGATTGTAGCTCTACCGTAAGCATTATCAACACTCTTAAGCTCGGGACATGGTTCAGGTGTAACGAATTTCGAAGAGCCGAAAACGTAGGAGCATTGCCAAGAAAGAGCAGTAGAACCAGAGTTCATGGACAAAGAAACATTGGATAAAGCCACTGAGCTAAAAGGAGACTCTTTGATCCCAAACAATTCCCCCGCAACGCCTATATTTACTCCAGAAATGTTGTTTAATCTAATGTGACTCACTAATGGAAGAGCATTTGCGTCGTACTTATCATCTGGGTGAGAGCCAAAGCTACCATTAGCCACAATCGCAGTACCGATGCTCGACATGTCGATATTTGAAACATCGATCTCTTTGATGTAACCGCCTCTTCCTTTTGTGGTTCTAAAGGCAATGCCGGTTAATGAGTTATGTATGAGGGCGTTATCGACCACGACATCAGATATCCCACCGGACATTTCACTACCAAAGGAGATAGACGAACCAGAAGCTGCTCGAAGGCAAACGTTTCTTATATGAACATTTTCAGTAGGACGAGAGTAGGAAATTCCATATTCGTCCCAACCGCTTTTGAGGGAAATCGCGTCGTAACCCATGTTAATGGTAGAGTTTTGGATGCACACATAATCAGAAGAATCTGAAGAAACGTAACAGGGGATATGAGAAAACAGAGTCCATTATATATAAAAGGTGTTTGTTTGATCGACTAGAAGCAGAGGCAACTAACCTGGTACAATGCCGATCGTGTAAGGAGATTCCGGAGAAGAATGAGCCAATATCTTATGAATATATACATGGCTGCATAAGATAGTGACTAAGGTCAAGAACTTAACCAAATTTTTTAAAACGGGCCTGAATAGTGTTTGAACTAACTCTTACCTAGAGTAAATTGAATGGATTGTATAAGCCGGAGCGTTCAAAAACGTGAGATTCGAGACAATAATATTTTCGGATGAAATAAACTCGACGAGGTGAGGACGGTTATACTTTAAGGAATGAGAAGTAAACCGATCCCACCAAACCAAGCCTTGGCCATCTATAGTACCATTATCACCTAAAAAGGAGTAACCATAAAGCGTTATAAGCAACATGTTTATCAGCCAAGTGAAAATGAGATCAAAGGACATATAAACAAAGCGTTATTATTACCTGTTACGACAACATCATGTAGCATATGACCGTTTATCAAACTCTTGTATCGCTTCCCGGGCAAATCAGTCCCTCGTCCATATGATGGTAATGGATCAACAACTTCCCAATGCGATGGATCCTTTTGAGGTAAACAAAGACACACAATAGAATAAAATAAAAATCATCAAATGCTACAAAAATGTGAGACGGAGGAAGAAATATATAATATATATATACCGGAGAGGCAACTATAACGGCGCCGTTTTCGAGAAAGAGAGTGAGATGGCTTGTGAGGCTGAAACTTCCGGTGAGCCATTTTCCGGGCGGGACATAGAGCTGGGCCCCACCTTTGTCGGCGAAGGACATAAGATAGAAAACGGCGTTTTGAAACGCAAGAGTGTTGAGCGTTTTGCCATCTCCAACAGCTCCAAACTCTGCAATGGAGACGCTGTGCGGTCTTGTACTCAATGATCTCCGGCCAAGTTCGTCGCATATATTTCCGGCGCCGTGAGTTTTTGCGTAAATCGGAATCAGGCTGGTTAATGCCAACACCAAGATTATTGCACCCTGCGACAAGAGCCAAAAAAAACCTGTGTTATATTGAGAGACTAAGAAGAGTTAACGATGGTTTCAGATCCAGTTTTCAAGTTAAGTGATTGCGTCAACTGAAACAGAGGTCTTTTAGAAAAAAACAACAAACGTGTGATTCTTTTAGATTCGGATCTACTGAATTGAAGAAAACCAAGAAACTGTAAGGAACAGAGGAAACGGTCAAAGCAAGTACAGAGAGTTTCAAGTTTTGTTGCAATGGCTCTAAAATCGAGCAAGCCTAGGAGAAAGGGACAACCCAGAAGGACATATATAATTAAGAGACAAAAGAGAGAGAGAACGCACTTACTGACATCTTTATTTGTAACGAAGCTGTCGGATAATAAAAGCTATAAAGGGAAGAACTTTTCGCGCCAAGTGTAACCAGACACTGGGAAAGAGAAGAGAAGGAGAGAAAGAAGAAGGAGAACTCTCTTCTTCGTAACCACACCACACAAACAGAGAAAAGTTTTTTTTCTATTCGTGACAAAACGGTATAATTTGACAGGAAAATAATGATTTTCAATTTACATAAATTTAATTTCTTTTAAATGGACAATAAGGTAGGAAGAAGATTGACGCCGAAATGACAGCCTTATATGCGCTTAATAGATTGATTTTGTTTAATATATGAAAAAAGGAAAATAAAAGAAGGATAGAGGAAAATATTGACAGTGGGAGAAGAAAAACATTATACAAGGAAAGAGAGTTGGAGAAAAACAAAAGGTAATCATTAATGTATAATAATATTAAAAAAATTACACTATTTTAGCAATTAATTTCGGTTTGTCATCAAATAGATTAAGGGATCTGGTAGCGTATTATCGCCGACAAATCTTCTCACCATATGAGAGAGAAGACGAGAAATGGCTGTTTTAAGCTGTGTCTAGCCAACAGAATTGTAGTTTTGTTTTAGACATTGCATGTGTCTCATATTTTTGTTTTGTTTTCTTGTTTTTGCTCAATTATTATTATTTTTTTTTTTAGTTTTAGCATTGTAACATTTTTTTTTGCAAATAAGATATTTTTTTCTTTTCAATTTACAATGTTTTTCCTAAATATGATTGTTATATACAAGCAGCATCACTGTTTCTCTTATCTTATACAAGAATTACCACCGTTCTTGCATTACTATTATATTTAGTAATAAGATATAGACGTACATAAATTCGAAGGAAAAATAAGACCCGTATGTTTACAAATAAATGTATTTTCCCACTTAACAAAACACACTTGTATTAAGCAATCTATGGTTTTTTTTTGTTCAATATATAGGTTTTTAAACAATTTAACATAGACTCCTTTTTATTAACAAATTAATAACTAGAAGAATACAATCAGGTAGTCCAAAAACCAAAAAAAAAAAAGAAACATTCTGACTCGAAAAATATCGTAAAACGAATGGTTTTTGACATTGAAAGAAAGCACTAAATGTGGGAATGAGAAGGAGACGGTGCAGCATGTGGAGTGACAGGGCGGAGGCAAATGGAACGGGTCCACCCCAATCATACGTTAATTTGCCAGCCTGGCACTTTTGTGTTTTGGTTGCTGTTTGTAAACCTCTTTTTATTTTGTTTTTATTAATCAGCGTTAAATTTTCTTGAAAAGATTTAGTACAAACAATATAATCCCTTAGATTCGTGAACTACGTTTGGTTTATGTAGATGTCACTTGTCAGCATTGTATCCTAATGCCTAAAGATTATAAAATTTCTAATAGCAGTAGACTAGCTAATGTAAGCAACTGCCCGCATGCACTCATGTAACATTCTTATTTTTTGGTCAATTTTAAACTTGAAAAATCATTTTTGCATTTTCACATAAGTCCATAACGAACCTCACCACTACAATCCACTACAATGATTTTTGGATAAATGGGCTTCCTATCAGCCCATCATGTCACACTTCTATTTTACTTGTGATGCGTACGGGAGGTATTTGGATTGATGATTTGGGATGATTTCTTAAATATCCTCTTATTCAAGGCCTATTAACTAAAGATCGATACATTATATCGGGAGACCCAATAACAATTTTTTATAAGTTAAATATTGATGATTATCTGTAATCGGAGATTGTATAATGAAAGAATGCATTAAAGCTACTAAATGCAGTAGTTGCTTTCTTACTTTTTTTGGTAAACTGCTTTCTTGCTTAACATAACTAAAAAGACAAAGAAGTAAAAAAGAAATGAAAAACTTTATCATCATGAGGAGTGAACACATGTGGATCTGCTTCTCATGAACATCCTCCAATCCGACAAGTTGTTGTCGAACACCCGATTTCTCACATGTGGATAACCCCATAACTTGTAATCTGATGGATTAAAAACGGGAGACTCCTTATTAAACCGGTTTCGGTTCGGCATAGCAAAAACCGGGGTTTCGTCGGTTAGGTTCCCCGTGAATCTTGCACTGTTGGTCTTTAGACATCTCTCTATCACCTTATTCTCTTCTCTGAACTTATCCCTAATGTCCCTGAGGGTTTGACAGAACCGGTTTGGCTTAGTATCTGTGCGGTTCTCTTTGGTTTTGTGTGAGACTCGGCTGCATTTCAAACAGATGTTCCTTCGCCGGTCTGTGTTGAAGCATCTTCTCTTTGTTTCGTCTGTAAGACATAAATAAGCCTTCATACGTCGAAGAAAACAACAACGTCAGTAAGTTCTGGAGTTAAATTTTTGAACCGGAAAATTACTGGAATGCTCAAGAAACTTAATTGAACCCGTCAAACCGGGTTATAGGACAATGAATGAGTTCGTTGATAACACGCGGATGCTATTACTAAGCGTACGATTCATGTCCACACACACACACACACTTTATAGCTTATAATAATAAAACAATGCATTATTGTCTCTCCTGGGAAAATAATAAATATATTCATGTTTAGATTGCTGGGAATTGTTTTTATAGATAAAGATAAAATGGCTGACCTCGTGGATGAGCTTAAAAGCAATATCTGCTTTTGGGTGATTGTTTTTATCGGGATGAACCTTCAGAGCTGTAACGTAAGAAAAAAATGTAGAGTCTAATTAACATTGATGACTAATCAAATTCAAATATAAAAACGAAACTGAAATAAAGCGGGACCTAGTTTGTGATATCGTTTACGTATGAGCTTGACCTCTGCATCTTCCGGGATCTGTAGTATGTAATCCATATAATCAATCCAATGTTCACTTTTTCTTTGATTTTTGTTAATCTGAATAGAACGCAGTTGTTGAACAAAAAAAGAATAGAACGCAGTTGTTGAACAACAAAAGAATAGAACGTAGTTCAAAACGTCGTCCAATATATATACTATATATATAAATATATATATGTATACATAAAGGTGGCAAAAGAAATAGAGAAAGTGAGAAATGAAAATGAACATACATCGAGGATGAGATACCAGTCGATGAAACATGAACTGGAGTTGCCATTGATGTGAATGCAAGAGATTGGTGATCTCGACAGGGAACAAATCTCTGAGACCAACGCCGCTTTTGGATCCGGTCCGGGTCGGATCTTACCCATTGCAACAATAGTTTCAAGAGATTTTCCAGGAATATATGGAGGTAAATGAAAATAGTTTTCTGTGAGGGAAAAAAATGGAAGGAGTGAGCAGAGAGAGAAGGAGAAGACGTTAAGAGAAGGCAGGCAGACATTGCGGGAGAGACATTTTAAATTGGAAGAGAGTGAAGAGCAATAAATTGATCCATTTGTGCTAAAAGAAATCATTAACTATCGAAAGAAAAAAAAAAAGTTTATAAAAAATTTACTGAAAAATTCAAATAGAAGAACGGGTAAAAAGTAACCGTAGATTCAGCCGTTGTAACTTGCTCGTACCGTGAAGATACAAGGAGCACAAATTGATAGATAGAGCTTAGTTACGTATAAAGAAAAAAAAAATCATTTGGATTATAATCGTTTTGTAAATTCAGCAATACGGCTGCATCGTTATTTTCTACAGACATAAATGTTGTTTATTTTGTTTTCTTTGATATTGTCAACACAATAGCTAACGGCAATTACATAAGTTTTGGTTGCTACCACATCAAACGACGGAATATAATTAGTCTGTTTAAAGTTTTTTGTTTGGTTGATGGCNATCGATTTGCTAAAAAAAAAAAAAAAAAAATGAAAACAACAACAAATACTGTAGAAGACAATGAACGTTTCACTCTTATAAGAAATATAGTTTATAAGAAAATAATTTAGTTACTATAGATCCATATCAGATTATTCAAATACATTGTTGAAAGCTTTTAAAATATAAATCACTTACGAATTAACGACCAATTTAGCTGATATGAAGCT
This sequence comes from Sisymbrium altissimum, assembly GCA_900406495.1. Taxonomy (NCBI): domain Eukaryota; kingdom Viridiplantae; phylum Streptophyta; class Magnoliopsida; order Brassicales; family Brassicaceae; genus Sisymbrium; species Sisymbrium altissimum. The sequence goes on along the minus strand of OVBI01000024.1, from coordinate 84,928 downwards.
CACTTTCACCCACATGAAATTCCCTTTTATCTTATTTTTTGACACAATGTTTTGAACTTCCAAAATTTGAAGTGTTATATACGTGGAAAGATTATTGGTTTATGGTTCTGCTATAGGTTTAGAAGTTAACGATTTTACACCATATTTAAACGAATTAAGCATCATACTCGAAAATATATGATTACTTGCAGATTATGGATGCAAACTTTCAGATGCTCGGTCATGTTGCATGTTAAATCATATACTGTAGGCTGTAGATATAATTATCTTTTAAAAATCTACAAGGTTGCGTGATGTGGATAGTGGATTGTCACGTATAATAGTTAGGTCAAGTTTTATAATATATATATATATATATATATATATATGATAGAATTTATAATACAAAAGTACTTTATAAATCATCTAACGTTTAATAGCTGTTAATGTAAAAAATTCAATAGTGGACCATGAAACTTGTGATACATAAAACAGAAATGAACATCCATATACTAAAGGATGCCTTTATTTGAAATCAAATGAAATAGGTGAAACAAACAAAGTAGGTGACAAAAACAAGAAAATGAAGCGACTACCCAAATTTTTTTTTTTTTTTTTACCGAATACATGAAATATCGAAGCTCCCATGATTTTAAATTAGTTTTCATAGCACAAAATTTGATGGGTTCAAATCAAAAACCTCGGAAGTCTAATATGTGTATATGTCTAGACATAAAAATGTAAACTGAAAATATATATTATACTAGTAAATATCTCTAGACTCTAGCTTTGCTTTGAAATTTGGATTTAGATTGGATTTCGTGATTTCTTTTCTGGTGTTTGATGTTTGACTATAACTTGAGACAGCGCCAATAGTATATGACAATGGCTTTGGACATAAGCTAAGTATGTACCTAATGTTACATGCACGTTGATTTATAATCCCAAAATAAATAAAAACCTACAAACACATAATATATTTATATGAAATTAGTAGTTAAAGAAAAGGTTTTACTTGTGGTTGACTTGTTGTAGTGATGCCAAACAAACTTCAGTAATATAGAATTCGGAATCTAATTGATCACTGCTCAAGATCAGTATTAAGTCAAACATAGCGGTTGTAATTGGTCACCCTAAAGTAAAAAATCACATGGGGATGCTAACTTATTGATCATCAATAAGTTTTCTGCCAATTATGTCCTTAATTTTCTTTTTAATTATGTATTTGTGGGATTTTTTATACAACCATTACTTCTCAATTTCTCATGGTAGAAAACCAAGATGTTCGTTTCGTTACTAACATGACATGTGGTATTCGAATAAAGTAAACATTGAAAATCAAACTCCGAACGTTCTACTAAATTTTCCTTTGGTGGTAAAGAGTATTCCATTTTTTTAAAAAAAACAGGTCACAAGGCTTATAACCTGTTCGAGGTCATACAATTTCAAAACAAGAGCTTATAAGGATAAAAGGATAAATATACTCAAATCTATAGATCAACATGAAAAGTTTTTTTCCCTTTCGATTGAAATATGACACCATAGTAGCGTTCATGTGAGATTATTTTTGTGAATTTTCTAGAGAAGACTTATATATACTCCGAAGCCAAAATGTGGAGTTATATAGACATATACCACAAGAAAGATTTCGGAAAAGTTCTATATTTGATTTGGAAGGCAGGCACAGTAGAGTCCGAAAACACAAGTGCCAGTGAGCACGTGAGACTTGTGGTGGAATAGTCAGTGATCATTCTGCAGAACGATTTTTTAATGAACGGGAAGTACAATTGCTTCCATTATGCTATAAATATCTCAGCAATTTTCTGTGTGTTTTTAGACAAGGCACAACCAAAGAGTTCATAAGAACATTAAAACACGTGCAAATTGAAATACCATCCAAAATGGTAAATGAAGTCACATTTGGTACTTAACTTACGATTTCTATCTACTAGGATACCGTCTCTCGATATATTAAAGTCAAAATGATCAAGAACGCCTTCTGCTCAATATTTATTGGGCTTGTACGTTTTGGAAATAGAAAATGGGCCTAGGTTGAGTAATACAGCCCACATTGTTCGGGCTTCCAAACTTAGGGTATGGGTCCCATCATGAGTGTTACTCACGTTTGTATTTGTCCAAGACACGTGGAGTATCTATTCAACGCGCAAAGCAGTTACGTGTCTCATTTATCCGCCTCCTTCGGAACCGAATCAGGTTCTCGATAATTATTGCCGAATTCACCGGCAAGTTGTACGAATCCCTAATCCAAACTATTTTCGTGGATTTGGGGAAAAAAAGTCGTCGTCGGATCTGTAGAACATGGAGTTCTCTCTGATCGCCGATACAGTGACAGTATGCACGGCTAAGCAAGGCATAGCGTTCGGGAAGTCTCTTCTGAATCGGTGGGATTTGGCAAATCAAATCTCATTCGCTGATTCCGCCGTTGATCAATCTCCGGCTGGAATCGTTCAAGTATCGGCTGTTATCTTTCCCGTCGATGCAATCGCTCCTTCACCGGTTAGATCCAGCTCTTACAAGACGATCCGCAGGATCCGTAAGAAGCGGCGTACGAAGCGCGTTTCCGTCGGCGGCGATTCGGAAGACGGAGGAGACTTCGGTCGGTTTCTCTTGGATGGCGATTTCGGTGGTAACGACGGAGGTCCGTTCGGGTTTGGTGGTGGTAACGATGGCGGCGGGAAGGGATGGAACTACGGCGGCGGTGGTGGTGGTGGTTTCGGGAGGGGAAATTGGGATGAGTCATCGTCTTGGTCTTGGTCGGATCCGGCAATGGAGTTTGTTTACGAAGTGATTTGCTGGATCGCGTTGTCCAACTGCGTCCACTTTGCGTTCAAGAGGATAGTGAGGCTTGTGACGGACGGTGAAAGGGAGAAGTTGAACCTGACATTGTCTCCGGTGTGCTGACATATTCGTTGGTTAGGTTTGCAGTCATATGTCTGAGAAAATTCTTAATCTCAGCCTTCAATTCCATCAAATGATCTCTCATGTGTATATATATATTTATTATAGACTTTGTACATAGATTATATTTCATTTGGTTTGCAACCTACCTTTGATTCTTTATCATCCGAGTTTAGGTCTTTAGAAACAAGAGTGACGACGAATGATGATACCGTGGATAATATTGATACTTCTCTGACATAGTGAGAGTTTAAAGTGGGCATGTAATTTAGTAACTCATAAGCCTAATAAACTCCATTACAACAGATGCATACTTGTTCATGTCAAATGATAACTAAGTGTTTTATATTATTATATTGAAGTACTGCGCTTTTCTAACTCTCTGGAGCTTGAGGACCCGTGGATTGTGGTGGTTGATTTTGGTTTCAGTTCTGTGTTGTCTCTCTCCTCTCCACCTGCATAGTCTCACGACGTTTATCATACCTAGGCCTAGACCGATTTCTGGTCTGGCGCTGTTCAGTGAACCTGTACTGTGGTCTGGGTATCACCTTTCCTTCAATGTACAAGTCACCTGAACATCAACACCAAAAACAAAAGTGGGTTAGATGATAAGTTTACATCTCAAGATTCTCCCTCAATAGCCCAACAATTCAGATGAAAATTACAAACCTCCATAATCTTTGTTGGGTACATCAAGGTAGGAATCTGGTAGGACCCAGAGAACACCAGGCAATCCTGAAGAATCACACAACTCGGGATTAGGCATCTAAATATCTTATACACAAGCAAGGTCAATAAGTTCCAAACCTAAGACTGATATGTTCTTGTCCGCTTCTTAAAGACTAATAATTCCGACAGAACAAGATGACGAGAAGTTTCCTCACTGAAACAATTTGAATATTGATTGACCATTTTACAGAAACATTTTACAGTAGAGTCACCTAAGCATTAAACCAGAAAATGTATCTACGAAAGAATCAAACGATAATTTGAAAAAAGGAAAAGTTGATACCTTTGACTTTGCAAGAGAGCTCTTCAGAGATCAAAGCACCGAAGCCAGTGTAGGTCGAAGTGGAAACCGAGTATATCTTCTTCTTTGCCTCCTCCTCGCTACAAAACACCAAATCCATCTTATCCCAAACGCACAAACGAAATGACAAAAAACAAAGAAAAGAAAGGAAATGGGAACTTGCCTGCCGAGGACAGAAGTTAAGGTTTGGACATAAGCATTGATCATCTCATCTTCGGTGGGTTTGGGATCAGTGAACTCCATGACAATGAGCCAGTGCTCGTAATCGCACCCATCCAGAAGAATCGTCTCCTTCGGCGGACGGTTGCTCCAATTCGGCGAAGGATCATTCAGCGGAGAGTATCCCGACCCGGATGTCTTGGGTCGGGTCGCTATGTAACACGGGCCCAGTCCGGTTCGGTTCCAGGAAACCTTGTCAATCAGAGGCACCGCGAATCGAGAACGAGAAGAGAGCGTAGAGAACGACGAAGAAGAAGTAGACGAAGAGAGGGTTTTGCTAAGGACTGTAACTACTTTGCGCCGCGCGGTGAAAAAAGCCATCGCCGGTAAGGGTTTCGGTTTCTGCTGTATCGCTTTCTCACTCCCTTGTTCGTTTTTCCACTTCAATATTTTTCGAGCAGATGGTTCGAGAAACTATATGGGCTAAGTGGGCCTTAATTTATGATTTCTATATGGGCTATTAAATGTAACAAATCCACTTGATGTTTCAATTCGCTTGTCCAATTGTTTGCTCATCAATATAAACTTTTTTTTTTTCAAAAAAAAAAATAAAATTCGTCTTTCTAATTGTATAGATAACACACAAGATTAGCTTGATGAAAATTGTAAATAATAGTATTAGCTTCTTTCTTTTTCCAAATTGGGTACGTGACGTCTGAAATCAAAACACCGAATCAAATAAACATGAGTTGGCAAACATCTTTATCCACTAATGTATTAAAATGATAGGGTCAATTGGTCATGGTCCTCAATTCCTTATGGATAACATTTTTTTTTCCCTCATAAGAACATTTATTTGTTTCCTAGCAATATAAATGTTATATTATTTTATTGTTATCTTTTTTGGCTGCCAAATCAATCACGATTATGATGATGATATGGATGATTCTCCCAATGGCTAGATGACAAAGCATACAGTTTATCTTTTAAATGTAAATATTTTGCAAATAAAAGTTTTAGAAAGGGGATCACTACTTCACTTTTAAATTCATTTTTTACATAAAATTGATTGGTTAAAAATTTATTTGAGGTCTTTAGTATACTAATAAAATAAACTAAACACGCCATTTTGTTTTAATCAGCATTTCATTTTCTTGAATACCAAAAAAAAAGCATTTCATTTTCTTAAATTCAGAAAGATAGGCTTTTTTGGTAAAAAAAGATAATTTATACTATATATTAGCTAATAAATAAATAAAATAAAAGGATCCAATAATAAAAAGGATTGTGACTTTCCGTAAATAGTATAGTTTGGAACCAATGCGTGTATCTACTATTATTGTGTAAGAGCTCCTCTTGTTCATGAAATCTCTTCCCTTTGTTGCAACTTGAGGAGCAGAGAGACAACTAAAACATGGGGAGCAGCACGGGCGATCTGTTGACACGTGTCCAAGCAGCTCATCGGTTCGATCACGAAGCCTTGTTTCGTTTCGCCGCCGACAACGTGTCCGGTTTTCCGACCAACACTTCGCAATTCACTGTTTCACAGGTATTCCTTCTTCCAATCGCCGGCGTCTTGATGTTTTCACCTACCTACGGCCAAGCAAGGACCTTTATATGATTTGCTTTTTCTCTTTTGGATTTGCAGTTCGGTCATGGGCAGTCGAATCCCACGTTTCTGATCGAGGTCGGCTCAGGGAGTTCATTGAAAAAATACGTTTTGAGGAAGAAGCCTCCTGGGAAGCTCTTGCAATCTGCTCATGCTGTTGATAGGGAGTTTCAGGTACCAAATCAATCTTCAGCTCTGGAAGAAAATTAACCAACTTTATTACAAATTGTCGAATTTTGGGTGGTGAAAATGATGATACTACTCTGATTAAGTTACCTGGATCCGTTCTATTTTATAAGAAGATGAAATGTTATTTTTTTGTCACGGGATCATTGTAACGGTTTGAGATGCTGCTTAATGCTTATAATAGATTCAGAATCGAAATAAAGGTGGAGGCTTTTTCCCTTAAGCTTTTGATGATGGTTATGTAGGTGCTTAGGGCTCTGGGTGAGCATACACAGGTTCCTGTTCCTAAAGTCTTCTGCTTATGCACTGATCCCACTATAATTGGGACTGCATTTTACATTATGGAGTTTATGGAAGGGAGAATTTTCATAGACCCCAAGTTGCCGGTTAGACATTTTCTAACATGTCCTCTTTTCTAACTTGAGATGTGACTCATCATGAACCGGAAGGCGTTAATTGTGTGTGTGTGTTTCATTGGTTTTGAATTAGAATGTTGAACCCGGAAGAAGGACTGCGATCTATCGTGCAACCGCCAGAGCCTTAGCTTCTCTTCATTCTGCTGATGTGGATGCTATTGGTCTTGACAAATATGGTCGGCGCGCCAATTACTGCAAAAGACAGGTTAGTGGATTAGTTGGGACTGGTGACATTTGACATCACTATCTTATTGTCCTCCTAATGCTTATGTGGTCTCGCTAAAGATCTTTTGGAATCGATCGATTGGATATCTAAATTTCAGATAGATAGGTGGTTCAAACAATATTTGGCTTCAACAAGTGAAGGTAAGCCTGAAAGGAATCCAAAGATGTTTGAGCTAGTCGATTGGTTACGCAAAAGCATACCCGCGGAAGATTCAACAGGAGCAACATCAGGCCTTGTCCACGGAGACTTCCGCATTGACAACCTCGTGTTTCATCCTTCTGAGGTTTGAAGACTTTCAAGCTCTTTTGTTTTTTTTTTATCCTTGGATAGTCTCGGACACCTTACCGAAATTACCATAACCTGCAGGATCGTGTTATTGGAATAATTGATTGGGAATTGTCCACGCTTGGGAACCAAATGTGTGATGTTGCTTACAGCTGTATGGTAATAAGCTATTCTTGTTTGTTACACAAAGCATTTTTCTTTGCTTCCTGCTCTGATATACAGTACATGGTGTTGGCAGCATTACCTTGTGAATGTTCAGCTCGATCAGGAGCACGTGACTGAAGGTCTTGAAACTACTGGACTTCCAGAAGGAATACTTTCGATGCCAGAATTTCTCTTAGAATACTGTTCTGCATTGGTATGTCCTCCAACAACAAGTACTGTTAAACTTGTTTCTGTATTGTATGTTGTGTCTTGAAAAGGAAAAGAGTCAGCGTTACTTGTAAATTTCCTTTATTCTCTCAAATTTTGATTGAAGTAACATGATGGCAAATGAACTTTAGGGGAAACCATGGCCTGCTGCAAACTGGAAGTTCTACGTGGCGTTCTCTATGTTTCGAGCTGCTTCAATATACACGGGGGTCTACAACAGATGGTTAATGGTATTAAGCCTGTAGATTTGATTTATTGTAACATTATCTGTTTAACACTTGTAGAGCCATTGACATTGTATTGGTCATGCAGGGGAATGCTTCTGCCGGTGAACGTGCTCGGAATACAGGGGTTCAAGCCAATGAGCTTGTAGAGTATGCCTTGGGTTATATTGCACGCGAAAATGTTCTCCCCCCGCAGCCTCCATCTGGTAATCAGCGTCTTGAGATTTAAGTTTTGTTAAGGAAAACTTTTTAGTTTACATTTCTTATTTACGGATAAACAGTAATTTGGTCTCTCGATCTGGATGCAGTTAAAAGTGATGTGAGCCCATCGTATGAAAGCCTTGTGGATGGAAGCGGGAGATTTGTCCCCAACAGAAAAGTATTAGAGTTAAGGCAGAAGTTGATCAAGTTTATGGAAACTCACATCTACCCAATGGAAAAGGAGTTCTCCAAACTTGCTCAATCAGATTTGCGATGGACCGTTCACCCCGAGGAGGAAAGGTTAAAGGAGGAGGCAAAGAGACAAGGCCTATGGAACTTATTTATTCCTGTATGTATATTTTCTCTTCAAATAATCTACTTGGTTTTAATCCGGAGTGAGAGTGTACTTATGGATTCTTGGTTCTTGCAGGTTGATAGTGCTGCTAGAGCTAGAAGAGAACTGGCAGCTATTGAGAATAAACATGATTTGTCCGGCAGGTCTTTTGATCAATTGTTTGGTGAGGGCCTCACGAACCTGGAGTATGGTTACCTTTGTGAGATCATGGGTCGTTCAGTTTGGGCTCCACAGGTGTTCAACTGTGGTGCACCTGATACTGGAAACATGGAGGTAAACAAATGCCTGATTCTGTTTACCTGTCCAGAAGTTGTCTCATAGCTTATTACTTGTATTCATATAATCTGTATTATCTTGTAGGTGATACTGCGATATGGAAACAAAGAACAAATTTCTGAATGGCTTATCCCGCTGCTTGAGGGAAAAATTCGTTCTGGATTTGCTATGACTGAGCCACAAGTTGCATCTTCTGATGCAACCAATATTGAGTGCTCTATTAGAAGGTTGGAGATTTTCTTTGATTCTCTTTATGTTGGAATCTAATTTCATTCGAGTTCTCATCTTGAGAAAGAAAAAAAAAGAAAGCATATCAATGCTATATATGTCCTGAAAACTGAAACTGTGTACACATTTGTCCTGAAGCTAATTCCGTCTTTGGTTATACAGACAAGGTGATTCATATGTCATTAATGGCACAAAATGGTGGACAAGTGGAGCCATGGATCCCAGGTGCAGCGTGCTTATTCTCATGGTTAGTTCTTTATTCTTGCTCTCTTTCTATCTAAGAAAGTAAATCCATTTACAAACATATTTGTTCTATTATTTGTAGTTATTCTTACAAAATTTATCCGTGTTGTACAGGGAAAAACAGATTTCAACGCCCCAAAACATAAGCAACAGTCTATGATATTAGTGGACATGCGGACTCCAGGTATACACGTGAAGAGACCTCTCACGGTGTTTGGTTTTGATGACGCACCTCATGGACATGCTGAAATTTCTTTTGAAAATGTGATTGTCCCGGCGAAGAATATTCTCCTAGGAGAAGGCCGAGGATTCGAGATTGCTCAGGTAATTCTACAGAAGATAGACACAGATTCGTGCTTGCAGTTACAGAGAGAGTAAGGATTTGTATTATTCAACCGCTTTCTTTGTTTGTGATATCAGGGTAGGTTAGGCCCTGGAAGATTGCACCATTGCATGAGACTAATAGGGGCAGCAGAGCGTGGAATGGAGCTAATGGCTCAAAGAGCTCTTAGTAGGAAAACTTTTGGAAAGTTCATATCGCAGCACGGGTCTTTTGTCTCTGATCTTGCAAAGGTAAACGACACTGTGTACTTTAATCACCCAAATGCTTATGAATTCTTCTTATATGAGTGCTTGTACGATACAGTTGCGAGTAGAGCTGGAAGGAACCCGGTTGTTAGTTCTAGAAGCTGCTGATCATCTCGATAAGTTTGGAAACAAAAAAGCTCGAGGAATTCTCGCAATGGCCAAGGTAAAAGATATTCTATATTTGTAAATATGTGATTCTGTCAGAAATCGACCAAAGTAGTCGTTAAAGAATCAAAATTCATCTCGGTACTCAGGTTGCAGCTCCAAACATGGCGTTGAAGGTACTGGACACGGCTATTCAAGTTCATGGAGCAGCCGGTGTATGCTCGGATACAGTTTTAGCGCATCTGTGGGCCACGGCTAGAACGCTCAGGATTGCTGATGGACCTGACGAGGTTCATCTTGGGACCATTGGCAAGTTAGAATTACAGAGAGCTTCAAAGCTTTAAAAGCCTTTTCGGATCTGCGAGTTGGATTCTCAGAAAAAGAAAGAACCAGATTTGTCTTCTTTTATTTACATGATAATAAAGCTCTTGTTGGGTCTTTTTATAGTAAACCTGAATAAGTTTATACAGGATCTTCTCATCTGATTCATACTTGTTAATGGTAATGCATTTTGAGATTCCTCTCATGCCTCGTCGCAGCTGCTTTTTACTCTCTTATCTCTAAATCAATTCCTCGTTCAGTCAGAATCATTCGAGTACCACATTTAACATAATTTCACTTCATCCCACAAATTCAAGACCACTATTCATAGCTTATCATAATAGCGGGAAACCAAACGTTTTAGATGGAGAGAAGGACCACAAACTTGTCGGAAACAAAGACGATATTCCTAAAGACAGAAAATGTAAAATGGCCTCATGTTCTTTCCTTAAACCCCAAAAATAGCAATACATCTCATCTCTATATTAACCCCATCGAGATCTTTCGTTCCATTTGTTCAAAGCTTTGTAAATACTANAAACCCCAAAAACCCCCCCCCAAAAAAAAAAAAAAAAAAATCAGAGGTAGAAGGGGCCTTATAGCCACAGTTCAGGCCCCGTCTGCTCCATTTCTAACATGTACAAAAACACATTAGGAAAGTAGAAGAATTTTTTTTCCAAGACTACAGCAAATTACCTCTTTCGACCTTTAGAATTTTGTGTATATAGAAAACTACAAAAAAATGGCGTTCGATGGTGACAAGAAAAAGAAATGCATAATCGCCGGTAGTGTCTCGGGTTTGCTAGTCATCATGGTTGTCTCTGTAGCCGTCGTAACATCTAAAAACTCGCCTAATGAAAATGAGATCCGGAAAACCACCAAAGCTGTTAAAGCAGTTTGTGCACCCACTGACTTCAAAGAGACCTGCGTCAAAAGCTTAATGGACGCCAATCCCAAATCCACAGAGCCTCTCGACCTCATCAAGCTCAGCTTCAACGTCACTATCAAATCCATTAACGAAAGCCTCGAGAAAGCCTCTGAAGATGTGAAACCCAAGGCTAACAAAAACCTAGGAGCAAAAGATGCTTTCGAGCTGTGTGAGAAGCTAATGATTGACGCTATTGATGATCTGAAAAAGTGTGTTGATCATGGATTCTCAGTTGCTCAGATTGACAGGTTTGTCGAGGATCTTCGGGTTTGGCTAAGTGGCTCCATCGCATTCCAGCAAACATGTATCGATACCTTTGAGGAAATTAAGTCTAATCTTATGCGAGACATGCTCAACATCTTCAAAACATCAAGAGAGCTTAGCAGCAACAGCCTTGCCATGGTTACTGACCTCTCCACCATTCTCCCAAATTCCAACATCACAGGTATTTTAAAAAAAAAATCTACCAAATATATCTCCAAAATATCCATACGAATCAATGAATCCATAACGTGAGTCTTGGTGATAACAGGACTAACCGGAGCTCTTGCAAACTACGCGAGAAAGCTTTTGTCTACAGAAGAGATACCTGCATGGGTTGGACCAGAGGCACGACGGCTCATGGCAGCAGCACCACAAGGAGGAGGACCACCAGTGAAGGCTAACGCAGTGGTGGCTCAAGACGGAAGTGCACAGTTCAAGACCATCGCTGATGCTCTAAATGCAGTGCCTAAAGACAACAGAATGCCATTCATCATCCACATCAAAGAAGGTATCTACAAGGAGAAAGTAGTGGTCACAAAGAAAATGCCTTACGTCACTTTCATCGGTGATGGACCAAGAAAGACCATAATCACCGGCAGCCTCAATTTCGGTATCGGAAAAGTCAAGACGTTCCTAACAGGCACCGTTAGTGAGTTTTTTCAATTTTCCACTTCTAATCCAGCAAAGAGAAAGAGAGATGTTTAACTTAAAACATTACAAACATTTTCAAAATATGTGTGTTTGGCAGCAATCGAGGGAGAGCACTTCACAGCGAAGAACATCGGGATGGAGAACACGGCTGGACCAGAGGGAGGACAGGCTGTAGCGTTGAGAGTCTCGGCGGATTACGCCGTCTTCTACAACTGTCAAATCGACGGTTACCAAGACACCTTATACGTTCACTCTCAACGCCAATTCTACCGTGAGTGCACAGTCTCCGGCACCGTAGATTTCATCTTCGGCGACGCGAAATGCATCCTTCAGAACTCTAAAATCGTCGTCCGAAAACCTAAGGGAGGTCAATCGTGTATGGTCACCGCTCAGGGACGCACCAACGTCCGCGAGTCCACCGGACTGGTGCTCCATAACTGCCATATAGTGGGAGACCCTGCGTATATTCCGGTGAAGTCTGTGAACAAGGCGTATCTTGGAAGACCGTGGAAAGAGTTCTCGAGGACGATCATCATGAAGACGACGATCGACGACGTCATTGATCCGGCGGGGTGGCTTCCCTGGCAAGGTGACTTCGCGCTCAAGACGCTATACTACGCTGAGCATCTGAATGTTGGGCCTGGATCGAATCAGGCCCAAAGAGTTAAATGGCCCGGTATCAAGAAACTAACGCCTGAAGAGGCTTTGTTATACACCGGCGGCAGATTCTTAGGTGGCGATACGTGGATCCCACAAACCCAAGTTCCGTACATCGCCAACATGTAGGAGAGATTCCATTTTGAAAAAAAAAAAAAATCGGGTTTTAAATCTTTTGTTTTTAAGTGTCTTCTTCTAAATTTGTGTGAACAATGATTATTTATAGCTCATTTTTTTCATCGTGGGTTTGGCATTAGATCTCGTGACTCGTGCATGAAAGTTTTAAGCTGAGCGAATAACTGGTTTGATCTAGGATCTAGAATGAATTCAAAAGACTAAGATTGATTTGGTCGAGGATCTAGTCTCTATGGACTGTAGCGAAAGAGACAAAAAAAAACATTAAGTACTAAACAACAAAAAGTATTGGAATAGAACGCAAGGCATCTTAACTGATGCCAAATACCCGTAAATATTTTTGTTCTCCTTATAATACAGAACCGGTTTACCACATTTCTTTTTTTCTTTTTTTACATTCAGTTCTCAGAATTGTATGCTTTTTGGGTTGGACAAGAGTCATGAGACTTGACAGGATAATATAAATATATAACGGTGAGAACGAGGAGGCATGCGTTATGGAGATCACGTGATGCTCGTGCACATGTATCTTCCTTCGAGAGTGCCGGAATCCAATAGTATTGTTCTTTGAACAGTGAAATTGATAACATTCCTCGCTTCGGGAAATTAAAACTGCAAGATTGTACATCAACAATCCGGTAGTATAATGGAGTATATATGTAAAGTGCTTATTTAAGAATCACTTGTGCGTATTAATTTCCAAGAAAAAAAAAAATGTTTGTTTGTAGGATATACAGCATAGTAATTCTATAGTTGTATGCTTAGTTAAAAACCTTTTTAACATTAATTAATACTGGAAGGGAGTTCTTTTAAAATTAACTGTTGTACCATAAACAAAATATAACAAAAATAGCTGTGAAAATATTTAGGAAGAGTTTTAAGACTTTAAAAACTTTTAAATTAATAAAATGTATATGTATAATTATTTACTTTTAAAAATGTATTTTAAAAAAAAAAAACATTTACAAATTTTTAAAAGTATTTGCCAAGCATGCCCCCAATAGATGTCTCATTGCATTGAATTGAGTGAACCCCACACTCTCCCCAACGGCCATCTCCATCTTCTTCGATCTCTTCACAAACCCATTCTCTGCCTTTAAAAAAACTAGACAACTCAACCGACAAACGACACACGAAGAAGAATGTCGAACAATTCCCCAATTTTCCCCATCCCGTATTCTCAACATTTCAGCGACTATGGCTTGGATCCCCAAATCGACTACTTTCAGGTATTGTTACGTTTAGCTTAATTGTGTATGAGCTTTTTCCTTTTTTTTCGCTCTACATATGGCTCTCCTTTGAGTAGCTAGGTTTGGTCTGATGGGGTTTCTGTTTTTGATGTTTAAAATTGATTTCGAGGAAAGGTAATGGAAGAAGCGAGGAAGCGTAAGAGAGACACGTCGGCGAAACCATCCATTAACGCTCTTCACTTCAAGCTCCACAAACCCATTTCTAAAGATGACCCGACCCGATCCACAATGCACAACAAGAGGAAGCAACGGTGGTGGTGGAAGAAAGCTTTTCCCTTTTTCAAGTGGCGTAAATGGCCAATCTCCACCGTCGCCGTCAACGAAGATCGTAGGGTCAGGAATTTTCGCGCGATGTCCATGTCCATGTCGGGTCCGGTTTACGCGACGGAGAGTCGGAGCGGGTCGAGTACACCGTACTATACTACGACGACTAGACCTTCGGCGGGACCTATAGCGGGAACATTGACGCCTGCAAGGAAGGGTGACGTGGCGCTCCCATATCTGAGTTTACGAGAGCTTAACATGGAGCAGCAACAGAGGATCTCTATCTCTTCTTCTCCCATTTACTTGGTCACGTAAAAATTATAATAACCACTTAGAAACAAAATTCCTTTTGGTTGTGGGGAGGAATTCAATAGGAAAAGTGTGATGTTTTAATTCTTTTCTGCAATTGGTGAAAGCTGTAAAGTTTCATCTGTCCCACGTGAAGCAATACTAGTTGACAATTTTTCTTATCTTATAGACACATGCATGCTGTAACTTCTATATATAGCTAGCTGTATTTAACATTTTTAAATTATTATTTTTTATTTTTATTTTTTTCAATGTTCTGATTGTCGAAAGTCACTAGAACCGGTAGGAGTGGAGATACCTACTACCTTTGTCTTTTTTTTTTGAACTGTACCTACCTTTGTCGTGTACAACTCCTTACATTTATATTTGAAAAGGAACGTTGGTAAATGGATTCGAACGTTGCTACTTTTAATTAACGCGCCTCCTTAGATACACAATCACACTTTTTAATTTATAATCTCACCATTTTTGTGAATTAACTACATAATATGTATATATACGATAAAAAAATATGAGTGCATTTTACCAAAAAAAAAAAATATATATATATATATATATATTATATATGAGTGCAGTTATATGCTATGAATTCTTATGTCCCATTTCATATGGTTTGGATGTACTTATACAATATCTCATAAGCTTCTTAAAAAACTAGCTTTTAGATTTTCTTTCTTTTTTTTCATAATAATTTATAAACCTATGATTTTGCCCATATTGCTTATTTTTGTTTATGCATATAATAAGTTGGACCAGTATTTAGTGGATTATATGCATAAACAAAAATAAACCATTACACAATATATGAGTTTATGACCTTAATTTATTTTACTGTTTAGTTTACAGTTGATAACTGAGAACATAAGGCAGTTCAGATGCTAAACTTTATTTTATTCGAAATTGTTGCAGTTGTGTTTCTTTTACAGGGCTCGAATAAAGAGAGATTTTTACAAAGAAACCTGAATTTCTTTTGTTGTTTATCTCATTTGAAGCATTAGCAACTCAGGCTTCTCGATATACTCTTTCCACTGGCAGCAAAACCGAGCTACCGTTGCTCCGTCTAGAACTCTATGATCCGCAGCAATGTTAACCTAAATCAAAAAAGAAATTCATAATCAGGCTTTGGTACTAACAAGAATCTTTGAGCTATAATTAACATGATAAAGCTTTTACCATCATTATCGATGCAGGATAAACAGTTCCGTCTTCTGAGAACTTTGGAACTTTCTCGATTCTTCCTAGAGCGATGATGGCAACTTCGGGTAAGTTTAGAAGAGGGGACCCGAATTTCCCACCGATTGCTCCAATGTTACTTAGAGTTATGGTTCCACCCGTTACATCCTCGGGGCTAAGTTTGTTGTTTGTTGCCAAATGTTGTAACCGCGACAGCTCTTTGGTGATCTCTAGTAGAGATAGTGACCGAACATTCTTTATATTGGGAACGACGAGGCCATGTTCAGTTGCCATTGCAACTCCAATGTTGTGTGAACCTGAGATAAACCAAGAGTTGATATACACTCACAATTCAAAGATAACTAAGCTCAATCAAAATAGCAATAGAAGTTCCTCCTAGTAAAAACCTTTAAGGATGACCTCGAGAGATTCTTCGTTGAAGCAACTATTCACGAAGGGATATTTGCTTAGAGCCATTGACAGTGACTTGATTAAAGTAGGAAGGAACGTGTGTTTGATGGTGGAATCTGTATTATTCTCTTTAAAGAATTGCTTGAGCTCCACGAGTGCGTCGCAGTTTATCTCCTCCACGAAATGAAAATGCGGTACCTTTGTAGCCAGAGTCATTGTCTTGACCATTGCTCGGTTGAATCCCCTGAGGACAAAGAAAAGGTTTCGACACTGGTTCAGATACAAGGTTGGTTAATTTACTATTAATAACCAGTGACACATTGACAACAATAGGCGTACCTTAGAGGAACTATTTTATCTTCAAAGGTACTCGCTACAGTGGAAACCGAGTCTCCTGCTATAACAGGATTCTCAGTAGAAACTGAATCAGTTACATTTCCTTTCTGGCCACCAAATCGAAGAACATCCTCTTTCAAAACTCTCCCATCTTTACCACTTCCAATAACGACATTAATATCTATGCCAAGATCTTTTGCAAGGTTACGAACAGCAGGTGTTGACAGAGCTCCAACAAGATTGTCTGTTTTTTGCTTTGAATCCCCCGGATCTACATTTCCTGAACAGTCAGAGGATACTAGAAGAGCATCCTCGGCGTCTTCTACGGCCAGCCTAACCATAGTCTCTCCAACCTTGCATCAATAGAATTCACCGCATATAATAAACATGTATATTAACACAAAAGATTTACATTCCAAAACGTTTAACAGATACAAATCAAATCTAAAGCAAACTTTCCTTAACAAAATCTGAATGATATGCTTAATCATAGCCTCTATAAAACCTAGACACCGTCGATGCTTTGAGTCTAAAAAGTATTGAATTAATCATTTTGTACGGTCCCTCTAACCTTGATAATGTCACCTGGAGCATGCGAAATCAGAGCTACTTTCCCCTTAAAACGACTCGTAATCTCAATCGTTGCTTTATCGCTCTGAACTTCACAGAGTGGCTGAAACTCTTCGACAGGATCTCCCTGCAAAAGAAAGCAAACAGCAAAATGGCTGATTCAAAATTAAAACCAAACCAACAATAAGGAAAAATTGAATCTTTTTGCAAAATAAATATAAAAAACCACAGACCTCTTTGACAAACCACTTGAGAAGCTCACATTCAGCAATACCTTCCCCAGTTTGTGCCAGTGGTACATCAATTAACCCGGCGTTCAAATCTATGGCCATGGCTTCGTTCGAAAACCAGCTTCGACTTCCTCCTCCACACCATTTCATCAACTGCCCAAAATAATGAAAATTATGATCTTAAGAAATCTAAACAATTCCCACTCTTTCAGTCTTAGCAAACGAGTTTTTTTAAAGTCCCCCTAAAAACTTTATTTTCATTCCTTCTAAATCTAATGTTTTATTTTTAATTCACTCGAAGAGTTTCTCGGAAGTGATCTCATAGTGAGGCCAAAACAATCACGCCTCAAATCTTCTTTTAAGAAACAAACTCAACAAAATTTAAAGAAGCTTACGGAGAGAGAATGAACAAGGAATGGGCGCGACGTCGGAGAGGCGAACGACTGAGAATAATACTCCGGTACCCGGAACGGCGGAGCGCAAACAGAAGACGAGCTGAATGAGCGGAGAAACCGATGGCTCCGCCAGATCCGCCGTGCGATCATTGTCGTTTCACGGTTGATCTTTGGTAAAAAAAAAATGTGAGCGGAGAAACAGAAAACACACAGATGAATTCGGAGGATTCGCTTCGGGAAAAAAATAATCTCTGCAAGACAATGTAACGTACTGTATTTGTGCTTCGGTCCTAATCTGATTAAAAGCGAAGTGCTGAGTAGATATAACTATTGGATTAGTACCGGAAACAGACAAAAATAAAGAAAACTATCGGATTAGTTTTAGTTTGTTTATGACACGTCAGCAATATTTTTTAGGATCAACGGTACACGCGTGTCCTGAGTCATGGACCAATCACCAAATGGTCGTACAAACTTAAACAGAATAATTTTATTGTTTACTAATGAAGATAATTTAATTGTCCCGAACTCATCTGCTATTCAAAAAGTTTATTAGGTTCGTTTAGTGTTATATAACGGTAAAAGTTTTTCTTAGTATGAAATAAACAATTAACAATTACGGAATAGTTAGTAGTAAGAAGTGGTAAAAAAGGACAGTAAAACATCAAGCGTTTTGAGGGTGTTGTCCCGCTTTACTTCCGTTTGGCGCACCATTGGTCAAACAATCATTTAGTTGTCTCATTTCCGGAAAATGCATTGGAGCTAGAGGATGAATAAGAAAGTTGTGAACAAAAATAAACGGAAAGATCGATGATTAAAGGTGAACAAACGATAACAGTAAGAATTTCTTTTTGTATGGTTATCTCTTACTATACATACAAACGGTAAATGGCTTAGTAAGAGATAACATTAAAAGGTAGTGGTACAAATTAAAATATGCTAAAAGATGAGGGTGTGTGCCATATCATCATTGTGGTTAAGTAAGTACTAGTATTATAACGGTATATTCTTTACCATTGTGATAAGGATTATCAATCAACCTCGAAATCGAACAAACAAGTCAGAGATTCGAATATAAAGCCGCTTCCTAAATAATTGATTGCATGCATTATTGTCTTCGGAATGTGAGCTAGCAGCCTAAGCCAAATTACATCTAACTTGCACCGTTTCTATTTTTGTGTGTTTGCCAGCCGTAGCCCTTTTTTCGACTATGGGAACAAATCCATCTTGTAGGTGAAAGATAATTCGGTTAGAGAAATAATTTGGGTATTGAAGACAACGGATGCGATCTCTCTCTCACGTAAGCACTTTTCACACAACTAATCATATCACCAACAATATCTGATTTTATGCCATATATGTGTAGGAGATGACGAAAAAAAGAAGTAAATATCTGCTTGATCGGCATACATATGTATATAGTAGATGACGAAAAATGACTCTTGTTTCTGAAGCATTAACAGAAACGAAGTCACGATTACTAATTAACGTCTAAATAATACATAGGTTTAAAAGTTATAAAATCAATTTTATGAAAATTCGAGACATCACTCACGAATACATATATATTTGAATAACAGTTTTTAGAATTATTTTGAATACTTGTCAATGAATATGAATTTCATTTACATTTGCATTGTATTGTGTCCAAGAAACGAAAAAATGGTTTGATTAAGATTCGCCAAGTGCGGTAGTTGGTACCCGTAGGACTAAAACCATCAGCCAAACACACATTATTAGTAACAAATCGGAGCAAATCCATCTTTCTAAAATAGTATTAAGAAAAAAAAAGTTACTAGAGTAAGCAGGAACAAATAAATCACTTATCGAAAACATTATCAAAGCACAGGTGCGTTGAGGAGTGTGCCACTGTATCATACGTCATCGATCGTCATCTTTCCATTTATATCTTTATTTCCACGTTTCTCTCTCTTTTTATATCCTTAATTTCCGAGTTTTGACTCGCAATCGCTCAAACGAAAATATCGTAGAGAGAAACCGAGCTCGAAAATGGCTTCACGAACGAAGGGGAAGACGACGATGGAAGTTGGCGGCGATGGCGTTGCCGTCATAACGCTCATCAACCCTCCCGTCAATTCGCTATCATTTGACGGTACAACTCCTCTTCTTCCTTCTCAGATTCATTTATTCTGTTGATCCGGAATTCTAGGTCAGTTTCGGCGTTTGATTCTCGCCGAATTTTGTTTGGTCTGGCTCCGTGTGGTTGTTAGTCTCCCCGATCGAATATATGATCTGATTACATGAAATTGGGGTTATTAATAGCAAATTAGCTTATGATCTCGAGAAACTTCGTTTATTACTGACGAAGCGAGGAAACTTGTGTCTGCTATTGTGTTCTTTTTGTACAGTGCTAGACAACCTCAAAAGTAACTACGAGGAGGCCTTGAGCAGGAATGATGTTAAAGCTATTGTTATTACGGGTACGTCTGGATTTTATTTTCATTTCAAGGCGAGAAAGCATTTATGCAAACTTCTGGAGATTATTTTTTTGGTAATGGCTTTTGTCTTTACTTACTGCAGGTGCGAAGGGGAAGTTCTCTGGTGGATTTGATATATCTGGTTTTGGTGAAATTCAGAAAGGGACAAGTATGTTTTTAGTGTCTTGGTATCTTTGTTGATTGCATTGGCGTTATGTATTTGATGTTTTTAGTAATGTGTACTGCTGTTATATTGGGTTTTCTCAGGGAAAGAGCCAAAGGTTGGATACATATCAATTGACATCATAACCGATTTGCTTGAAGGTTATCTCTCTAACTTACCGACTTAATTGGTTTATGCAATGGTTCTGATGATGTGTTTCTGAGGGATCGATTTATTTCTTTGGATTTCAGCTGCAAGGAAACCGTCTGTCGCTGCCATTGATGGGCTTGCCTTGGGAGGAGGGTTAGAGCTTGCCATGGTAGATTTTCTATGCTATATACTACTTTCCCGAAAAATCATCTCGAAACCCGAGCCTGCTGAGCTTTTTTTTAATTAGATGGATGTTGATACAGTCATATTATTTGTTTTCAGGCTTGCCATGCAAGGATATCAGCTCCTGGTGCACAGTTAGGTCTGCCCGAGCTGCAACTCGGAGTTATTCCTGGATTTGGAGGTAGAGACTCTACTTTGTTGATTGTCATATCCTTAATGTTTGCCGGCCAGCAGAATACGATTTTTGATCATATAGGAGACAGAATCTTTGATCCTATGGACAATCATATATCTTTCTAATTAGGCTCCTTTGGATTATACAGGAACACAGCGTCTTCCACGTCTTGTTGGTCTCACAAAGGCCCTTGAAATGATTTTGGTACGTCAGGGTCTTATTCTTTTGGTAGGGTTAGTCTGCTTTGCTTGAAATGTAACGGAATTTCTTTTGTTGAAACATATAGACATCAAAGCCGGTTAAAGCTGAGGAAGGTCATTCATTGGGTCTTGTTGATGCTGTCGTGCCGCCTGCCGAGTTACTAAACGCTGCTCGTCGCTGGGCCCTTGACATAGCCGAGAGGAGAAAACCATGGGTTTCTAGTGTTTTAAAGACTGATAAGTTACCTCCTCTTGGAGAGGCAAGGGAGATACTGAAGTTTGCCAGGGATCAAACACGGAAGCAAGCCCCGAACATGAAACACCCCTTAATGTGCCTCGAGGCTGTTGAAGTGGGCATTGTTTCTGGTCCGAGAGCTGGTTTAGAAAAGGTATATTATTACTATCTTCTCGTCGCTGCGTTATATGTTCTTTAACGATTCCCCCGAGACTAGAGACCCTTTACGAATTTCCATCATATTGTCACTTACAGGAGGCTCAAGTCGGCTCACAAGTGGTTAACCTGGATACCACCAAAAGCTTGATCCATGTCTTCTTTTCTCAGCGAGGAACTACAAAGGTCTGTGAGTGTTTATGTAGTCATGTCATTTAGACTTATGTAACACTAAACCTCTGGTTTATTTTCCTTACAAAATATGAACTATTAGTATGAGAGTTTTCCCTCTATTTTTGATTCCTTCCAATCTATCTTATGGACAGGTTCCTGGAGTTACTGATCGTGGGTTGGTGCCAAGGAAGATAAAAAAGGTTGCCATAATTGGAGGCGGGTTAATGGGATCTGGAATAGCCACTGCATTGATCCTCAGTAACTATCCAGTGATTCTCAAGGAGGTAAATGAGAAGTTCTTGGAGGCTGGAATTGGCAGGGTCAAAGGTGGGGATGGATTTCTGTAGATTGCTTACCAACGAATTGCTTTAGCTTGGTCTGACTAATTTCATTAATTTAATCAGCTAATCTTCAGAGCCGTGTAAAGAAAGGAAGGATGTCTCAGGAAAAGTTTGAAAAAACTATGTCACTCCTTAAGGGTTCTCTTGACTATGAAAGCTTTAGGGATGTGGACATGGTCATCGAGGTGATAATTAACATTATGAAGCTATTGTTTTGTATATGGCAAGCTAAGTGAATTGACTTTGTTTGATGTCTTTTTGGTGGCTTGGACAGGCTGTCATTGAGAATATATCTTTGAAGCAGCAAATTTTTGGTGATCTAGAGAAGTACTGTCCTCAACATTGTATCCTTGCTAGCAACACATCTACCATTGACTTGAACAAAATTGGGGAGCGGACCAAGTCCCAAGATCGGATTGTTGGAGCACATTTTTTCAGGTAATTACTTATCCTTTGAAAGTTGGATGAACTTCAGTGAAAGTCTTAAGCATGGAGTGGTTTTGCTTCGCTCTCAACGAATCATGTCTTTTCATTTTCCTGATGCAGTCCAGCACATGTCATGCCACTACTTGAAATAGTTCGGACCAATCATACCTCTGCCCAAGTAATTGTTGACCTGTTAGATGTTGGGAAGAAGATTAAGAAAACACCAGTCGTGGTTGGAAACTGCACAGGGTTTGCAGTTAATAGGATGTTCTTCCCATACACACAGGCAGCTATGTTCCTTGTTGAGCGTGGAACAGATCCCTATCTAATCGACAGGGCCGTTAGCAAGTTTGGAATGCCAATGGGTCCCTTCAGGTATATCGCATTGTAAAGATCCATGTCAATTTCATACATTATTATTTTTTTAACTGTACCTTTGTTACTTATATGAACGAGTAGATTGTGCGACTTGGTTGGATTCGGTGTGGCGATTGCAACCGCAACACAATTCATCGAGAACTTCCCAGAACGGACAAACAAATCAATGATTATCCCACTCATGCAAGAGGACAAGAGAGCAGGTATATCAGAGAGGACAGCTAAATAATGTTTTATTGATTTAACATACTTCTAAATCTTGTGAACTTTCCTGTTGATTTCAGGTGAAGCCACACGTAAAGGTTTCTATCTTTATGATGATAAGCGCAAGGCTAAACCTGATCCTGAAATAAAGAAATATATCGAGAAGGCAAGGAGCGTATCAGGAGTAAACCTTGACCCTAAGGTATCTCTCTGTCCAAAAATCAAGTAAAAATATTCGTTTGCACTTGAGAGGAATTTACTGTTCTTTTCTCACTCTGACTGGTTGCTGTGTCTTGTAGTTGGCGAAACTGTCGGAAAAGGAAATTATTGAAATGACGTTTTTCCCAGTAGTTAACGAGGCGTGTAGAGTTTTTGCGGAAGGTATTGCTGTCAAAGCAGCAGACCTTGACATCGCTGGCATAATGGGAATGGGTTTTCCACCTTACAGGTCAGTGTCGTCATCAAACAAAATACTGTAATCCGAGATCCTTGTCAAATTCTTTTTTTGCTCATTGTGGTTTTAAGCTAAATCTCTTGTAAACAGAGGAGGAATCATGTTCTGGGCTGATTCCATTGGATCGAAATACATCCACTCGAAGCTAGATGAGTGGTCGAAGACTTACGGTGATTTCTTCAAGCCTTGTGCTTTCTTGGCTGAAAGGGGATCTAAAGGAGCTCCTCTGGTGAGTCTTTCTTTCTCTTCTTTCTTGGCTTGTACCTTTCAGTTTTGTGCATTTGTTTATGGGGAAGGTTTTGTTTTTGGATTGCTATTAACATAATCTAGTTCAGCCTTACGTATATATATAAAATACAGGGCTATTACTTCATGATATCAACATACTAGCACTAGTATTTATCTAATCCTGTCCAGTTTAGCTTCTTACAGTTGCTCAATTGCAACTCCGATTCTTGACTATTCGTCCATTTGTGTTTCAGAGCGCTCCCTTGGAACAGGCCAGGTCGCGGTTGTAATGTCAGCGTTTCAGCGGAAACTTTTCTTCGTTGCTGCATCTACTGTGTTTTCTTTACCCACATTTACTTGCCAAAAAGTTGGGATCTTTGGCCTCAGGATCTTTTAAAATAAAGTCTCATCTCAGACAGATGAATCTGGGAGATAGTAGAAAGTAAGTTCGAGTAGCAATAAGATTTGTTTATGTTATGTATGATACTTTGTCATACAAAGCCGTCTGATACATTTGTTATAAAGCTCTATGGAGTAAGTTCTATAATTTATTGATAATTTCACGACTCTTACATCTTTCTTCATTCTATTATAAGAAGGTTACATTACAAATTAATTGCTTGGATCTGGATACATATCTCAGTGAGTGTGATTACACCCATAGATTAGCGACTCTGGTTACGGTTACACCTATAGATTAGCGAGTCTGGTTAGACCCAGGCACTATGTAACTCGATTTCTTATACGACCCGCAGGGTCTGTTGAACTCAGTTCAGATAAATTAGTGGATTAATATGGAACTCCGTCTATGTGTAAAATTTAGATATGTAAGGGTAATGGGATATGCAGTAGATGTGAACTTATGTGTATAAAAATAGAAACAATTCGTAATAACTAAACATGACAGAAATGGAAGGGGACCATAACTAGAAGAAAGGGAGAAAGGAAAGACAAGACAAAGAACTGTGTAATAAATTTAGAGAAGAAAAAAGACACGAGTAATTAATGTTTGGACCACCTTTTGTTTTTCTCTACACCTCTTGCTTTTCGATACGTTACAGATTACACCCTTAGTACTTGCAACACATCTTCGTATCAATTTACCCCCCTTGAAAACCAATTAGCAAAAAAATGGAATTACTGGATGGATATTAGAAGTTTGTGGAAATAAGATTGATATGTTTGGTTTAGTCGTTTTGGCTATGCATGTTGGTTAAGATTTCGTATGTTCCTCAAATTAAGATCTCGTAATCCATGAGAAACAGAATATCCAAAAATGATTGATGTGTCGATAAGGTCAGGCCCGAGGAATCCAGAAGCGAGCATGTCTTTTGGCAGGAGTTTACCGCAAGGCCATTTCGGATAGAGCATCAGGAACCAGTCTTTATAAACCTGGGCGCTCACTTTACTGGGCCGGGATCGATAAGTAGAAGTCACAAAAAGATACTAAAACCAAAAGAATTGGCCACACTCGCAATGACTTTGTTTAAAATCGAATCGAACCAAACAAATTTACACCATGACCCTGGTCCTCAATCATCCCACTGCCACGTGCAGATTAGTAATAACCAGTTTATTATGCTCATGCGCGCACACTCATGGACGTTAGTCTCTACGTGAATATGTCGTAGTAAAATAAAAATTATGGGATCTCCCGATCCAATAATCTTAGATGTTGATAGTATAAATATGAATCCGACTCCACCATATATATGATAAAATGCTCTCACAGCAAATAGCTAACCCCATATTTAGGGGTGGCTACGATTTAACGTTTCGTTATTTTATATACAAGTTTATTTTAGTTGTTCAGCAAATTCGTTTGGGCAAAAATTGATCTGTTAGTTTAAGTTAAGAATATAATTTTTTTAATCGTAAAATTACTAAACATTTTTCTATTTGATCACATAGATACAGATTTTATGTATTATAGTCTATTTGCATTTTTTTTTGGAAAGAAGATATATCTATAAAACTTATTTTTTTTAAGAGAATTAGTTGGATCTCAATCCAAATATTTTCCTGATTCTTAAGAAACAAAAAGTTTATTATAGCTAAATACAATGGAGAGGTTATCAATAATAAATGATTTTGTTTGCTTGGTTGGCCCTATCGAACGGAAGCCGGTGAATTTCCTAATTAACAAAACTAAAAGATAAGTGATATTTAATACAGTAACATGGGTCCGGACTTGTAAGAGGGACTAACATGGGAAACAACTAGGGTATTTGCATAGTAAATGTATTTTTCGTTGTTGTCAACCATAAATGTTTATTGATGGATGAAATTAATTAGTTAACTAGTTGATAATAAAACTTCAATGATGAGGAAAGTCGACTGACGTACATGATACAAGTTTCAGTTTCCTTTTGTAAAATTAATTTAATCTAAAAAGTGAAGTGAGATAAGTTAAACCATAGATAAGAAAATAGAGTTAGAGATAAAATTAACTAGAATCATCCGTTGTTTGTAACTCTACTAATATATTAGGGGTCACTTTCCACACGGGACTCCAAGTGTTCGAGTTTCGATGACTGAGAGAAAACTAAAACATGCTTTGGGTTTTGGCTCGAAAAATTTTAGACTCGAACCAAAATAGGGGTCTATTTAACTAAATCTAACCGAGCTACAATTTTTTGCTCTATGATTCTAGATCAATGTTTACTTTATTCATCAATTATTTTTTGAGGGTCAGATTCAAACTAAGATACTTTATCCTAAAATACATTAAGATGTGGATTTTGTCGGTTTATGCATTTAAAACCAAATTAAGAAAAATCAATTAGTACATGCTGAATAATGTTTCGTTTTACATTTTTCAACTCGACATAACCAGTTGATCGGATACACTAAATCTTCAAATGAAAAAGTTAAATCCTACAAAAAGAAAATCGAAAAGTTAAGTACGCCAATATATATATTTAACGTCAACGGTCACTTGAATTCATGAAGTTAATAGTGCTTCCGACGTCAAAAAAAAAAAAAAAAAATAGTGTTTCCATAAAAGCTAAAAAAACTAGAAAGACACGTGGAATAATGGACCCCAAAATAACAGATTAGAAATGGAGAGTTATTATTTGTATTAAAGATCTGAAGAAGAAGACGAGCTCAAGAGAGAGCAAAACAATAGGAAAAAAAAAAAAAAGAAAGAGAAAATTCGAGACGGTACAGGTCAGAACTCCCACGTGCACTTGGGGAACTCGACGCTTTTCTCTTTCTCTACAAACTCTGCACACTCCTCTCTCTCTTCTCCCTCAATCCTTCGTCTCACTCACAAACCAGTCATCTCTCTCTCTCTCTCTCTCTCTCTCAAAAGAAGCTAAAAGCTGAACCTCTCCTTCATTACACACAGAAACAGAGGAACGAGAGAGAGGACTCAACGATTTTTGGTTTTCTTCGTCGTCTTCTTCTTCTTCCTGCTTCCTTGTTTAACCTTTTTTGTAATATGGTGGACCTCAAAGATCAAGACATGGGAGAAGGGATGCAATGCATAACACATCCTTACACAAAGAACCCAGGTGGGATCTGTGCATTGTGTCTCCAAGAGAAGCTTGGGAAGCTCGTCACTTCCTCTTTCCCTCTCCCTAAACCAAACCACCTCTCTTCTTCCGCTTCTCCTAAATCTTTCTCTCCTTCTTCCACCACCTCTCTTGCTTTATCGCTCTCAACGGGAAGCAACGGAAGGGACAGCAATAACAACAACCTCCCGTTTCTGCTTGCGAAGAAGAAGAAGAGTATGCTCGCAGCTTCTTCTTCCTCTTCTTCTTCCACCTCTTCCTCTTCTTCGGCTAATCTTATCTACAAGAGAAGCAAATCGACGGCTGCTGCTTATGGTGATAGTTTCAGCCAGAGGAAACGAAGTGGGTTCTGGTCGTTTTTTCATCTCTACTCTTCCAAACATCAAATCGCCGCCACCACCAAAAAGGTCGACAACTTCAGCCATTCTTCGAGGCCAAGAAACCAGATCGATAACGGGAGGCACCAGAGAACAGAGACTACAGAGACATCGAAGCGGGTCGTTGGTGGTGGCATTGATGTGATAGTGGAGGAAGAAGATGAAAGCCCTAGTAACAAAGTGGTTGTAGAAACGCCAACAAACGCTGTTGGGAGTGGTGGAGGATCGTCTTTTGGGAGGAAAGTGTTGAGATCTAGATCTGTTGGGTGTGGAAGCAGAAGCTTCTCTGGCGATTTCTTCGAGAGGATCTCTAATGGGTTTGGAGATTGTGCCTTGAGAAGGATTGAGTCACAGAGAGAACCCACAAAGGTCATTAGTAATGGTGGTGGTGAAGCAGCTGATGCGATGAGTGAAATGGTGAAATGTGGTGGTATCTTTGGAGGGTTTATGATTATGACATCCTCATCATCAACTTCTACATCAGCATCATCAACAGTTGATCATCATCATCATCATAAGATGGGGAATAAAAGCGCATGGGGATGGGCTTTTGCAAGTCCAATGAGAGCCAAGACTGCTCATAGAGGTCGTACTATTACAGAGTCTTCGACTGACAAAAACACAACTCCAAACTTGGACTCAATTCCTTCGTTGGTTACTATGAAAAGCTAAAAGAGATACATTATAAGTACTTTTTTTAATCTCTAGATCATATTTCATTTATGTGTTTAGTTAGGCTGTTCTTTTGTTCTTTGGACATTGGTTTTATCTTTCGAGTACAACTAGTAATGTAATGTCACACTATTTATCTTTTTTCATTTCTATGTTTGGCGTATTGGCTAGATGTTGTTCATCATCATCGATTCTTCATCATAAAAGCTTGAAACCTTTAAGAGAATGAGCTTAGGATACTTGCTGCTTCGTCTTATTTTTATGATTATTTTCTTATTAATGGATTTATTATTATTTAATACACTGTCTAATTCTCCCAATTTTTTTGTTGTCTTGTGGTGTCACTTAAGTTAAACCAGATGTGTTGTTACTTATAGTACTATTATAATAGTAACAAAGCCCACTTGAAAAAAGCAGTCAACAGGTTTTAGGGTTTTAAGTAGTAAATGAGCGGAATCAAAAGCCACATGCCTTTGCACATGCATTATGATTCCAACACTCAAATGGTTTTATCTTCTTTTTTTGGAGCCCCACAAATTTTAAGTAAGACATGCAACAACAAGAAGTCAACAACATCTCCAAAACTATCATCATCGTCATTATTATCATTTTGGTTAGATCACCAACCAGCTAATCTATATATCAAAAAATCAAATTTAATGCAAGCCAAAATATTGAGTTTGTTGTCCGACCAAAACCACAAGTTTGTTGTTTGTAACAGGGGAAAAAACATTGAAATGTCTACTCGATCAAGACATCACATAACTGTTAGGAATATAAACAAAAAAATCCTGTTACGAGAGGCCCTTTATGATAATTAATAATTCACATTTGATGATAAGATGATATAATTAATATGTTGAAGTATTTTCACAGACATAACAGCAGTGTTATGATAACATAATAAATTCAGATTGATAATCAGATGATATAATATGTGGAAGAGATGGTCGGGACAAGGACATCAAAAGGGGTCCCTGAGATGAAAATAAAGACGAACAATTCTGCAAAGAGACAGAAGGGAAAAAAAGGCTGCCTTCTGACTTAACCCTATTCATATATAAATCATTTTGATCTATTATATGATAATTTTTTTTTCTTCGTGGGGACCCAAATTTGGACTTGTCATACCTATTCCAAAAATCTGCGAAAATAGATACTTCAGACGTGACCATGTGAATACGATCCTTTCAGTTGTGAAATATTTATGAAGCATCTTTTACATCAAAATGTAGTAGGACCCATTAAGATCTCAAACAACCTATTACTCCTTCGATTTCACAATTTGTTATCTTATAACTGTTTTCTTTTTTTGTTACTATAAAGAACTAATGTCATTGCCCTCTGTTGAGACAATTCGTTATCTTAGAACTGTTTTATTTTTTGTTACTAGAAAGAAAAAATGTCATTGCACTCTGTTGAGGCATGAACTTAGTATCAGCGAACGCAGTGTTTATTGCGTAAAATAATTCTTTCTTTTTGCTTTTCAGCCAACTCTGTCTTTTGTTTTGGACTTGGGGGCGTTATTAGATTTTGATGCAGGTTCTTAATTGTCCAAACTATCACGTAACTTCTAAACATTAATATATATCTTTCTTTGGTTGCATAGGCTGGAATGGAGCAAGCATGCTTGATGTACATATCCATGAGTAAAGAGTGACTTCAGGGTCATCGTTATTATCTATAATCTTCTTCGAGCCATTCAAGGTACTCAGATGTATTCAATTCAAGATCATAAATACTTTAAAAGTCAATATCTATCTACACATAAGGGAAATGGACGACTCAACTACAATCTTACCCATAATGCTACGTTATACGTGTACAGGTATCACGATAAGTTTATTCATTTCACTCTGTTTTATAGCTGTGTACCTATTTACTCTTAACTTTGAGCTGGTTGTTGAAAATGTAATGTTTTACCTCATATCCTTGTCTTTTGTGCTATAACGGAATCCATCCCTGTATTTGTCGTCAGAAATTAGTATTGGTCTAAGCTGGTTCTATAAGATTACCCATCTGAAAACTAGTATGCCTTTATGAACTCTATTGCTTGTGTGTGTATAATTTACCTTAATGACTCCGGCTTCTGTACCGCAAAAAACGATATCATTACCAGTAAGGAGGCTTGTTATCTTGCTTCCTGCTGATAACCTTCCCACTTTCTGTTGTGTCCTTCTCAACCAAACCTTATTTTCCATGAACCATATGGCCTTACTTTAATATTATATACAAACTGTATTGATCTAAAAATAAGAGCAGAGATATATCTTATCCTACATGTATAATTAAAGCTAAATATGGTTTAGGCAAGCTAGCCAAGGGTAGTTTCATTTGATTTACTCTTGGTTAACTTCGCAGAAAAAAATTACCTGAAGAGTGTTTGTGGATGAACTTCGGTTCAGGTAGATGAAGTCTTCAACGACACCCATCGCTACTATATTGGACCCCTTTTCCGCTGATATTGACATTTGGGGATCATAATTCCTTCTCAAATCCTGTAAGCCATATTATTTAAGTCACTTTCTATAGTTTAATCGCATTGTGACAACTGCTAATGTAGTTTTTACCTTTACATTGGACATCTCAACATGGTTACTTGAGCTATATAACATGTCTTTGTACACAACAACTGAATTGATGGGCTTGTTTTGAATTCTCCAGCTCCTCGTTGGTGCTTTGATCTCTTTCTCTCGTTTATTTGCGACGATTAATTCCTGAACAGCGAAATGTTACTTTGTGTCTTATAACTTCAGTATCATTTGAATGTATGGCAAGAGATATATGGCCAAATATCTACCTGTATGCTTGAATCTATGCATCCTATATAAATCTTTCCTTGGGCTGATACCATACTCTTCACACCTTTACCTTTAAAGATACTTTGAGATATTCTTGATGAATCAAGCATCTGTAAAAGATTATTTATTTTATTAGCTGCCTCTGAGTAATAAGTTGTAATGAGAGATTACTAAATGAGTATATATGATATTATTCCCTCTTGTGGCGTAATGAGAAATATATCGATCTACCTTCATCTTGTGCCCCTTGGTTATGAAAAAGATCACATTTCCCAATGCTTCCAGTTTCCTTATTGATTCTTTTGTTTTTATGACTTCCGCACATTCCAGCTTTCCTTTAACTATCTGCCATATCTATATAAGAGATAAAAACATACATTTCACATGAAAAATTAAGAATAACCAATGTTTCCTGGAAACAACAAGCTGAATCAGTATCATACCCTGATAGTTTTATCTGCAGATCCACTTAAGACACTCTCCCCTGTTTCGGAAACTGAAAAGCATGTTACGGCACTTTTGTGCTCCTTGATGTTCCATAGAAGCGTCGATAATAATTTCTCATCCACATTCCACACCTGATAATTATGCATGCTCAAAGTAAGGTTTCTTTTAAAACTTTTGTCTTTCCTACTCAATTTTTTATTAAAGTAAATAACACATACCTTGATTGAACCATCTGAATATCCACTAAAGAGAAAGCCTTTATGGTAGATGAGGGCTGTTACAGCTCCACTGCCAGATTGATGCATCTCTATGGTTTGTGTATGAACGCAAGATATCCGCTGGTCCTATCGAATATCAAAATGGTCTGAAGATATGAGTCTAGCACTAAAACCTGACATCTAAGACTTGAGTATGATCATCTATTATATTTTTGCGTTAACTTGTGGTTTCGATGATGATGGTAGAGATTGTAATATTTTGAAGAAGACTTACTGATTTGCTGAATAGATAATATGTTGCTTTATGCAATTCGTCTGCCATCCAAGTCACATTTGAAAGACGTCTTAAAGACTCCCTAACTCCTTCCGAAAAATTGACTAGTTTGTGGATCCCTGAGTGAACACTACATTTTAGTCTAAAACTTACCAATTGTCAGATATATATATGTATTGGTTTGAGCCAATATATAAAGTTTCAAGTTACGAAATTCACCTTTTCCAGAGCTAAAATTGTAGATGCATATACAAGCAAGAAGTCTCTCTTCAAGCTCCAAACCAGGGTGTAGAAATTGTGCGATCTCATCAAGTAAGACTTCACATGCTGAATATTTTAAGCTATTTGGACCTTTCGAAATCTCTATACTGAGCCATGCAATGGCTATAAGACATGCCTTTGCTACACTCTTGTTTTTACTCCTCAGACCTTCTTGTAACCCGCAAAACGTGGCTTTTCCTGTCTCAATAATTCTTCTTGCTATCTTACAACACCAACCATCTATTCCTGTATCCTGCAAAAACTTATGAATTCAGTCTTTTTTGGCTTGGCTTGTTAGTTACTAGTAAAATGTTTTAACTTTTTTTTTTTAAAATAGTACCTGTAAGCATTCATCTGACCAGTTGATGTTTCTAATCATATTCATGTGTGTCATAGAAGTTAGACCTCCTCTTTTCATCAGCCAAGCAGCAGTGTACGGTTCTCCTTTCCATGAATAAGTTCCACCGATATTCGAAAGAATGAATGTTGATAAAAGCTGCATATTTGAGCCTTCACTATATGTAACTGCGTCGAGGAGAGCTCTTGTAGCCTCATTTCTGAACTTTTTGCTCTCAGGAGGGGAATCCTGTTGAGAATTCCAGCACAAAGTTAATTTTCAGAAATGGAATTAATAAGACATGGCTTTCGAATGTTTAGAACTAACCAGCACATTCAGTTGAAGCAATATATCTGCTGCAAAGAGTCTGTGATCGCCCTGCAACTGTTTAATACACTGCAGCAATGTATCCTTAATGTCGAAACTTCCTTCTTTCTTTATTTGCTGCAGAACCTTTATTGCTGACGACCTGAAATTACAAGTATGTTATATCTGAATAAGTGTGACTGGTATAGTCTGAAAAGAAAAGTTTGCTTGCTGAGAATAGGTATACCTTGGTATCTTCAGGACCTCATGAAGAAACTGAAGAGCAATGAAAATTTCTTCTCTGTCTTTGCTCAGCAGGAGATGCGCAAAAGGACCCACTCGAGTATGCTGATAGATATACTTCCTGTTCAGTCCATCGAATTGCATGCATTTGACTAAAATGCTGGCCAAGGAGATGAATTCCCCTGAGTTTCCGCTTTTTGCAACATCAAGAAGCCCACAAAGGACGGAAGGAGAGCTGATTGCAGCCAAGTGCGTTGTGTTTGTAGCTTGATCAAAAGCAGTAATAAGCACTTCAATGATCATCAATGATGCCGCAGGCGGCGTCAAAAGAGGAGGTGAAGGTCTAAATGTGTATGAAGAAGAAGAAGAAGTGGATGCAACAACATCCACAAGAGCTGGTAAAAGCTCAAGACTTTTTATTTCTGTTGGAGATGGTTTTATCAGGTAGATGAGAATAGCTGCTTCTTGCACATTTTGTTTGAGAGCGTTTGCTAAATGGCTTAAATTTAAACCCTTCCTCTTGATCTCCTCTATAGCCGTTCTATTGACTGATATGATCTTGGTAAGTGCGGTCATCGATGCTCTAATCACAGTTTTCTCCTCGGAACTTGAAATAGCCGTAAGCAGCTGATCTAGAATGACATCTTTGAGCATGGTATATTTGACTCCTTGTTTTCTGTTGAGCATTTGATAGATCATTGTAACCTCTGAGACATACTCCTCATCGTCGTTCCCTAGCACTTCCTTTATAAAGCCCTGAAGATTCTCCCATAAACTCATTCTCCTAGCTCTTTTTGAATGCGTCTGAATTTCATCTCTTTGTTTTATGGTGTGCAGATTTTTCCTCATTCCTTCAAAAGTTATGGAACCTTTATATCCATATGCTGAAATTTCTTCCAACTCCAGTTGCCTCAAAGAAGAGGCATCTTCTATGTGGGCACTCCTAGTTTTATTTGGTTGCTGAGCCTGAATATCAAAGATGGAACGGTTAAAATTACCGATTAAACTGTGGGATCTGTTGGCTAATGTCTCTTCATTATATGCTTTGTTTGGCTGAGAGTCGTTCAAGAATTCATTGAGGCACATGACTCTTGTATTTTTTCCAAGCTCTGGATTGTAATCTTCCTGCAGGTCCCAATCCAAACATGGATAACCTTCGAAGTTGTTTGCAGGTTTTTCCATCTTCCTTGACGCTTTGATTTTGTTGAAAATTTCATTAAGCTCATCCTCTTGCAAATCAGCGCTCTGGATATTCTGGTACTGCAATAACTATTTCAAAATGGACACCAAAAAGTTTAATAAGGTATAATGTTGCACTTTCCCCTAATTTTAACGATTAGAAATCACTGAGCATTTCCAAAAGCATGTCATGTCATGATGAACCTACCTCACAGGTTTCCGACAACTGTAGCTTCTCTGCAACTGAATGTCCATTAGCCGCAGATATCTCCTGCCTGTTCATGTCTAGAGGTTAGGAACATTGGAGATACTTATTGAATTTTACAATTGGATTTTCTCTGTTTCAGGAAACACTTAAAAAATGAGTAATCTGTTTTGGTTGTAAGATTGGAATCCATACCCATATTTCTTCGGCCTTCGAAGTGGTTTCTCTGTACATTCACTTGGCGGCTGATAAATCTTTCCGTATGACATAACCTGGTGATAAGTTGCTCTGTATTTATACTTCCTTGCCATCTCTCTGATCTCTTCATTTGACTGAGACACACCAGGAGTGAAGAAAATGCTCTCGCAGAGTTCAGGGGCAATGTCGTTTCTTACAATATTCGGGGAGACCAAAACAGACTGGAGAAAATGCAATGTGGTCTGCAAGGAATCACCTTGGAGATAGCTTACAATGGAGAGGTAAAAGTAAGAGAAAGCAACCAAAATTGTGTTAGGAACACCTGAAGTGGTGGTCCCTTGTTCGTCAAGCAACGCAGGCATTTGAAGCATCCTCTCTGAGTTTCTAAGGCGGGACATCTTCTCTTCTGAGCATTCAGGTTGTATGGAGGCTTCGATGCTCTCGATGCCCCAATAGAAATTCGAGAGAGCAGAGTGTTCAGAGGAGAATTCAAACAGAGTATCCTCTTCTTCAATGCTCAACATACTGATGCATTGCTGCTTAAGCGATATCCATACTTCGGGGTCAGATATTACGCCGAGAATGTAGTCGTTGATCAAAACTACAATCGTCCGAATCGAATCAAGATCAGAACTCTCATTACAGGAAATCAAATTCGGAGGAGAAGCCATTTGTTCATACTCTGTTGCACATAACTTGGATGGTTTTATGGGATAAGATGAGAGAAGAAGTGAAGTGAGAGAGACTAGAGAGAGAATAGAGGTGTGAGAACAATGTAGTCTCGTGAAGGAACCAGCCAAACTCCAAAAAGAAAATGATTGGTCCTATTTGTAATCTTTTGCTGTCAAAAAGACACATAGTAAAAAAGTCAAAAGTGTTGCGTGTGTCTGAGGAAACCTATGAGAAAGATCCTAACTTTTTTAATCATATGATTCATATTAGTAATCCATTTTCACTTCCCATTCCTCGTCTCATAAAATTCTGTGTCTTAATTAACTTTCCCTATTAATTATTACGTTACTATGTACCATACGTCCATACATAAAAGGTTTCCATGATTTTTTGCTGCTCTTGCTGTTGTTGTTGTTGATATTAAAGGTTTCCGTAGTAACCTATACTGTTTTAAGCATATTGAAAAGAGCATTCGGAAATAATGTAAGCCCTACACATACTGTAACGGAGGCTATGATTTGTGTAAGTAGTGGAAGAGGACGGTTGGTGAGAGTATTAAGTTTCAAATCTTACTTCAACCACATTATGAATATTCATCAATGATATTTTTAGTTATTGTTTACAATATCTTTTACCTTTTGTTTAAACTTGCGCAGGTGCATGTGGGATGACATAACTTGGAAAATGATTAGAGAAAACTCACTAGACTACTTATCAACTCCTGCACAACTTGGACCGGGAGGTTTGTGGAGACAATGACAAAACAAGGTGTGATACTTTTTTCTTCTATAATGCTGCTAGCTTAATGGATAAGAAAAGATTGACTTATTTTTATCTTACCAGGTTTTAAATTCGAGTTTACTTATCTTTTATATCTACGCTAGGTTTGACAAAAGAATTTGTATCTTAGTATGATTAGGTGGCTTTGAGGTTATAAACGATAATGATAAAAATGGTTGAAAAAACTGGGTCCCCAGAAAAAGAAGTAAGTTTGAGAATTGTCTGTCACGGGGAACAAGAAGCTATGAGGAAAATAGAAGATAGGACAAATAAAATAAGAACGGCCAAGAGCTTACCTCCCTCTCATTCCCCTCTCATTATGCAATGCAAGACATTGGTTCTTGATTTATGTGTCCTTTGTCTTTGTGTAAATAGTGATCAGTAATGCTATCGGATTGGGTTTCTATTTAAGCTCGTATTGGATTTGTTGGGCTTACTTTCAAATTTGGCTGAGATTTTATTGATCTATAATTCGATGTCTTTCTAAGACGTACATTATCTTTGATCAAAGTCCATATTCCAATCATTTCAGCTGAATTGGCAGATATGTAATTGTTTAAATCTATCTCTGATACCAGATTATAGCTAGAATTCAACAGTGAGATTTAGAGGATGAATAGAAGAAGACTTTGTGTTACATTAACTGACTCGTATTATCCTAACCGGCACATAACCAAACTGGCTTAACACATTACCATAACCGGTATAACTAACTCTATGATTTATTCATGATGTACTTACTAGGTGACATGTAAACACTTGCAGATCAATTTTCTTTGGTAAAGTTGTTTGTCATGTAAGAAGTACTGTCATTTCAAATTAAATAGGTTACTCTTCATTTCAAGAAAGCTTTTCTCACAACACAAAAAGAACAAAGTAATACTGACCCAGCTAAATAGTCATATATAGATTGTTTACTTGATGCAATATTTGACGAGACTTACATTTTTAAATCTTTATGGTCGGTAGATGTAGATGAATCCCACTAAAACCTGAGATCCTCACAACCTTTTACTTTCAGCTAATTGAAATAGTTTTGCTAATAACTTAATTAGCTATAACCTTGAATTGAATAGAAAAAAAATGTAAAGAAAGAAATAACAGCAAACAAAACAAAAAAATTACATCTGCACGCAGACTAATACTGAAGTTGCAGCCAATCGAAATTGAATCTTAAGCTATAAGTTGTTTGCATAGGACAAATAGAGTTTCACAAGTCAAGTGTTGTGGTCGTAACTCGTAAGAAAATTTCTGAGTATTAACATATTCGTTGACCTAATAATTAGATGTCTCGAAAAATTTGTACAAATTTGCTTAGGTCATGTGCGTGTTTAATAATAAGTGTGAATCAGATTTACAAATGTGGAATCTTATTATTATTGTAAACAACGTAGAGAGGAAACGTCCCACGAGTTTCGAAGAAGTTTTAAAAACGCAAAGAGGAAAAAACGATTTGAACTTTAAAAAAAGACGAACGCGTCCCTCGTTTCGTTTCCCTATAACTTTTTTAAAAAAAAGGAAAAGCCATTCTCAAATCTCCAACTGTAACAAAAAAAAGAAAGAAAAAGACACTCTCTACGATATTCACACACTCTCAATCACTAAAATGTATCAAGATCGTCAAGGCGTTGTAGGCGTAGGCGGCGGTGGTGGTGGATCTACGCCACACGGTATCATACTGGCCGTGGTTGTTGCATTGGTAGTGCTGGTTCCGTTCTTCCTCGGAGACGGCGGGGAAGCCATCACAGAAGGGATCGCGGAGCTTCTGAGTCCAGTGGGACTTCTCTTACTCCCTATCATCCTTCTCCTCACCATCCAGTTCCTCTCGTCCGAACGTGGTTCCTTTGTATCGGCCATTTTCTCCACCGGTGAACCCGAATCTATTCACCGTGTTAGCGGATCTCCAGTAGGCGTCGCTCTCTTCCTAGTCCTCATCTTGTTCTTACTCTACAACCGCTTCTCCATCTTCGGTGGAGGTGATGATTCCGATGACTGATACGACGTCGTCTTCCCAGATCTAGTTTCTTTTCGCTCTTTTTTTCTCTTATATTTAAAAAAAAACAATTAATTAATGGATTAATTATTTATTCTATTTTTTTTGTTTTGTTTTTTTTTTCTTTCGTTTCTGTTTGACGGTTCCAGACAACTATACAGCATTTATTAGTTTGTTTTGTCAGACATGAGCCTTTGTATTGATCGAACACCAGGTACAATGTTTCATGAGTTTCAGTACAAGGGATTCAGGAGTGGGTTCTTGCTCTCTTTTTGCTAAAACATTTGCTTATATTATGTTGATGTAAGACAAGGAATATATATCCCGGAGTGACGCTATAAGAGTAGCATACAGTAGTGCCACAATAATGAAGACAACAGTTCAGCAACCGGATATAAGCTCAATTCACCAAAACAAAAATGATGATGAATGAATTTTGTTGAAACTTTACTTGGTAAAGTAAACCTAATATGTGGATAATTAGGTTTTCAACTTAAAAAATATGGAGATATAAGTTGTAAAGTTTCAAACCATGTGAAATTAAGATGAGGTCATAACTTTGTGTGGATTTGGTGCTATATGATAGTTTTGAGGGAGATATAGATCGTTCAGTTTATTGAAATCGAAGTAGTTCAGATGAAAAGTTTGTTTTAGTGAAATTGGAGGGACATGTACTATGGTACTACTGTATAAGGAATATATTTTGATGGGAGAGACACATTGGGAGTTTCGGACTCGTCGTCCCCACCACATGACCACGTGAGATTATAAGCGACATTTTTCTGCTACCTCATTTGCAATCCCTCATTTAATAATCGTTTCGTATCTCTTTTTCGTACAGACCATGTTACTACAGGAGAAATTCTCTTTAGTTTACTGCTTTTTTTATCTAAAATATTTTTTAAAAACAAATACAATGCATTTAATGGTGAAAATGGAATTGTTGTAAAAAGGAATAAAAGATAGTGAAACAAATTTATTTCACTGTTAAGCATCATCAGAGATAACACAACCACATTGTTACTACCCTCATGTATGTACATCAAAATAGCATCTTAATTCCCAACTCAGTAACTCTATCCACCACTATCTACGTGAAAACCTTTCAAACCTATTCTCTTTCAAGTATCACTAAGCTTTCAGTTGCAGAATCTCCTTCGCTGTCCTAACCCGAAAGTATGGCATTTGTTCCTGTGGAAATCACGCACCCAGTTTTACATACATCAGTCTTAGTCTCTCACAGTGACAGTTTTTAACTGTAGTTTCCTGCGATTACCTGAGTGAAACAGAGATCCAGACCTCTGCTGTAGAAGTCGATGTATTTCAGCATAAACATTCCACAATCGAATCTGGAATATGCAGAGCCCAAGTTAACACCAGTTTCTGTGAATGTATGAACATATTGTAATATGAAAAAAAGATACCATACCCATTTCTCTGCTCAGGAAGGTCCTGCACAAATTCTTGTCTCCATTGACTTACGTCAACCTCTACTTCACTCTTGTCCCTAACTTCATCGGCAAAGTATCTAGCCTGAAAAATGGAAAACACAATAGTCAGGCTCCTTGTAATGAGAGTAAAACATGTTTCACTTACTCAAATACTACCAATGCATCGAGGATTCGAGGCTCTCTTCCTTTGAATGAGTCCAGATACTGGAATTTCCGGTCCTTTATATTAATAACAGCCAAAGTCCAGTGGATGTTCATATGTATAGGGATAAATATCTGACAACAAAAAAAAGTTCCCTTAGACCGACGGTAAAAATGAAAAAAAAAAGAGTTTGAATATTGAGAATGTAGCAGAAAAATCACTTGGCAAGTTTACCTTGTCACAGTCTTTGAGATGGTAGCCCAACTTCTTCATCGAAGTCCATCTTCTGACTGCACCGTAGTTGTATCCCGTCCCCGAATGAACTAACTGAGGTGTGATTAAGGTTACGTTCTTGTTAAGATTTCATGAACATATAAAGGGGATAAAACCTCAAATTCACAAGCCATACGAATGTGTATAACCTTTGTGAAGAAAAATGTATTGAAAAAATGGCATTTTAGAAACTTCTTTGGTTCTCTAGCTTCTCTTTCTTTCAGCAATACCAGATAAAGATTAATGACCTACATAGAACAAAATCCAAGCTTTCACTAAATCAAAGAGGAGGTTCTAATTTGGACAAGATATTAAAATCAACCTCAAAAAGAAATCAGGTGAGATTTAGATACGGTGACTAACCTCATCGTTTAACCATTGACCTGGTTTAAGGCACCTCAGTTTTTCCCCTGTAATGTCAATATTTGATTTCTCATGTGTAACCACGATGTTCCTGCAGCGAAAGACGTTCATAGCATTACATAACAAGAACATATATAGATTCATTGGCGCAAGTAAATAAGAGACCAGGAATCAAAATCATACTGAACATTAGCTGAGAATGCATGCTTGACTGCTATCTCATCTTCCTTGGAAAGAGGTCGAAATGGTTCACGTCGTACATCCTGAAAATCAATTAAAGAAGAGTGAGTCACCACCTAATTTCAAAAAAAAATGGAAAGGAAATGATATTACGAAGCATAAATGCACAAACGTTTAGCCACAAAACTATAAAGAACCAGGGAAAATAGCCAAAAACCTCAACTTGTTCTTCATCTTGTATAAAAAAGGAACGGAAGCTTCGCAATATACGACGACACCTTTCTTTCAAAGCATCACCAAAGCCTCTGTCTTTCAGTTTAGAAGTCCGGTTCTCAGCACTCTTGAGAGACTTTCTGTACGCTTCAAAACTGCAGACATCGGTCACAGGGCGATTCGAAACGAGTGAGCTTTTCTCATCAGCTTGAGAATCATCAACCACCATCAAGCTCCCATTTTCCAGACTGACATCGTCTAAAGACAGTTCATTTGCCTTCTCTTCCGCCTCGTCCACATCCATAGCCACGTTTTCGACAATAACAACGTCCTCCATACCCGAGTCGTCATCAGATAACACTTCCACACACTCAACCTCATCATCAACATCAATCACTTCTCTATCCGTTGTATAATGCAAAGGCGAATCAAGTGAGTTCTGTTTAAAGCTGTTAGAATTCCTTGCGAGTAAAGCTCCTAACGCATTACCAGAAACTTGGCGGGTGCCACGATTCCGCTGAATCTCACTTGTCCAAGCAGAGAGACCGAACTTGCGGACTGGCGAAGGAGCATGGACTTGTCTCCGGAGAGGAGTTTTGACTTGTGGGTAGCGGCAGTTCCCTGGAGCCATGGCCCTTGACGATGGTGAGAAACCGGCACTAGGTTTGTGGTAATTACTACTCATGCCACGCATTGGTGTGGAACATGATATGAAACTCAAAAATGGATCCAGCGAACTCAATGGTCAAAATTCATCAAAAACTCTCGGGAGCAAGCAATTTTCATTAATGGATGACCACCGGGTTACCCGACCCGGATCGTTATGGCTATTCAATCATGGATGAAATAACAAATGAGTCAAACGGACTTCTTACCCTCTGGCTCAGTGGGAAGGTTCTGGGCCCTGCTCCCTTTCGGCCTAAACCTATGTTTTGCTTCTCGTTAAACCCCTCTTACTTCACTTCTCATTTCAGAATTCCTTAAAAAGGTTAAAGCTTTGATTGTTGTTTTGAGGAATCTATCTAGAGTCGATCCTATTGAACTTTGATCATCAATCGGAATTCAGAAAGATGCATATGCTATTGAGACCAGGTAATCTGTTTATGCGCGTTTCTGTAAATTTTCAATTTTTTATTTATGAAGCTTGGTATAATAAGTCTGTTTGAGTTTGAGCTGAATTCTTCTGGTACTGTGGATTGATAAAAATGTATTGGGACTTGCAAAACATCAGTTATCCGTTTCCGTTCCTCATTTGCTTTATGTTTTCACATTTTCCATGGCAGGAACTCTTTTTCGCAAGGATACAAAACCTTACCGTGTTTTCGCTCTTTGTAATCATTTATCGTCTTTGTCTGATAATGGCGAAAATCGTGACAAGCCGAAATCATTTGAGGGTAACAGACAAGTTCTTAATGAGATTTGCAATGTTTTGGAGAGTGGTCCATGGGGACCTTCATCTGAGAATGCTCTCTCCGCTCTAAACTTCAACCCCCAGCCAGAATTAATCATTGGAGTGTTACGAAGGCTGAAAGATGTTAACCGGGCAATTGATTATTTCCGATGGTATGAGAGAAGAACCGAGCTGGCTCATTGTCCAGAAGCCTACAACTCATTGCTCTCGCTGATGGCTCGTTGCGGAAATTTTGATGCTTTGGAGCAGATTCTTGGAGAAATGAGTGTTGCAGGATTTGGCCCCTCTATTAACACTTGCATTGATATGGTTTCGAGCTGCGTTAAGGCGAATAAGCTTAGGGATGGTTTTGATGTCGTGCAGATGATGAGGAAGTTCAAGTTTCGGCCTGCTTTCTCAGCTTACACAACTCTTATCGGTGCTTTCTCAGCGGTTAATCAGTCTGATATAATGTTGACTCTCTTTCAGCAGATGCAGGAGTTAGGATATGAGCCAACCGTTCATCTTTTTACGACATTGATTCGTGGCTTTGCCAGAGAGGGCCGAGTTGATTCTGCTTTATCTTTGCTTGATGAGATGAAGAGCAGCTCCCTTGATGCCGACATTGTTCTTTATAATGTGTGTATAGATTGCTTTGGTAAAGTGGGCAAGGTTGATATGGCATGGAAATTTTTTCATGAGATGGAAGCGAATGGTTTGAAGCCTGATGAAGTCACTTATACTAGCATGATAGGAGTTCTGTGCAAGGCCAACAGATTGGATGAAGCTGTAGAGATGTTTGAGCATTTGGAGAAGAGTAGACGCGTCCCTTGCACTTATGCTTACAACACCATGATTATGGGTTATGGTTCGGCTGGAAAATTTGAGGAAGCATACAGTCTCTTAGAGAGACAAAGGGCAAAAGGCTCTATACCGAGTGTGATCGCATATAATTGCATCCTCACATCCTTGAGGAGGATGGGAAAAGTGGACGAAGCTTTGAGAGTGTTTGAGGAGATGAAAAAAGATGCTGCACCAAATCTTTCAACCTATAATATTCTCATTGACATGCTGTGTAGAGCTGGTAAACTTGACTGTGCTTTTGAGCTACGCGATTCTATGCAGAAGGCTGGTCTGTTTCCTAATGTTAGGACGGTGAACATAATGGTTGATCGGCTCTGTAAATCACAAAAACTTGATGAAGCTTGTGCTATATTTGAGGAGATGGATTATAAGGTTTGTACCCCAGATGAGATTACATTCTGCTCGCTCATAGATGGCTTAGGGAAGGTCGGTAGAGTTGATGACGCTTACAAAATCTACGAGAAGATGTTGGATGCTGATTGTCGCACTAACTCTATTGTTTACACATCCCTCATAAGGAACTTTTTCAACCATGGTAGAAAAGAGGATGGCCACAAGATATACAAGGAGATGATTCATCAAAAATGTTCTCCTGATTTGCAGTTTCTTAATACATACATGGATTGCATGTTTAAGGCTGGAGAACCGGAAAAGGGAAGAGCGATGTTTGAGGAAATAAAAGCCCGTCGTTTTGTCCCAGATGCGCGAAGCTACTCGATTTTAATCCATGGACTAATAAAAGCAGGATTTGCGAATGAAACTTACGAGTTGTTTTATTCCATGAAAGAGCAAGGCTGTGTATTGGACACACGTGCTTACAACATTGTCATTGACGGTTTCTGCAAGTGCGGAAAAGTTAACAAAGCTTATCAGTTGCTGGAGGAAATGAAGACAAAAGGTTTCGAACCAACTGTTGTTACATATGGTTCAGTCATTGATGGACTTGCGAAGATAGATCGGCTTGATGAAGCTTATATGCTCTTTGAGGAAGCAAAATCAAAGAGAATAGAGCTAAACTTGGTAATCTACAGTAGTCTTATTGACGGGTTTGGGAAAGTCGGCAGGATTGATGAAGCTTACCTTATCTTGGAGGAGCTTATGCAGAAAGGATTAACACCTAATGTTTATACATGGAACTCATTGCTTGATGCATTGGTGAAAGCAGAGGAAATCAACGAAGCACTCGCCTGTTTTCGGTCGATTAAAGAAATGAAATGCACTCCAAACCAAGTTACTTACGGTATCCTAATAAATGGTCTCTGTAAAGTCAGGAAATTCAATAAAGCCTTTGTCTTTTGGCAAGAGATGCAGAAGCAGGGGATGAAACCCAGCACTATTTCCTACACGACCATGATTTCAGGACTTGCAAAGG
The DNA here is from genome assembly GCA_900406495.1 of Sisymbrium altissimum. Lineage (NCBI taxonomy): Eukaryota > Viridiplantae > Streptophyta > Magnoliopsida > Brassicales > Brassicaceae > Sisymbrium > Sisymbrium altissimum. Next base: position 40,999 of record OVBI01000024.1, on the reverse strand, counting down.
CTGGGAATATTGCAGAGGCCGGTTCGCTTTTTGATCGGTTTAAGGCGAACGGTGGCGTTCCAGACTCTGCTTGTTATAATGCTATGATCGAAGGTCTAAGTAATGGAAATAGGGCAATGGATGCTTTTTCCCTATTTGAGGAAACACGTCGAAAAGGATTAAATATCCATAACAAAACCTGCGTTGTGCTTTTGGATACTTTGCACAAGAATGATTGTCTTGAGCAAGCAGCTATTGTCGGAGCTGTTTTGAGGGAAACGGGAAAGGCAAAGCACGCTGCACGATCTTGGTAGGAAGTTACTCGTTTCTTGTATAGGACAACAAGAAAACGTTCTGGATTGTGTCTGATACCAGTCAAGTGATGATTCTGAATGTTTTTCATCCACAAGAATCCCAAGTTTTTGGAGATGACAGTGTTTTTTGACTTGTGTAAATCCTCAATGGGGAAATGCTCAAATCCGTTGAGTACGGATCAATAACACCAGATACTATACATCTGTTTCCCTTCTTCGCTCGATTCAGCTCTCTAACCGCCATGGTAACTTTCCCTACGCAGCTTCTGCGTTTTTGTTATGTAATATTTCAGATATAATTGCCACTTTTTGCAGGATTTGATGGGAAAGGCTATTGCTTGGTTAGCTCGGTATGAGTTCTTGTTCATCTCCGAGGCGCTTTTCCTCTGACTCGAGAGCGAACTTCTTATGCAGTCGAAGAGGCAGAAAGTTCAAGAATGTTGTGACTAGTTCACAAGAAAAGAAGCCTCTTTTGTTTAGTCTTGTTACACTGCCAAGTGCCATATAACAGAGCACGATTTTGTTCTTTTATGACCCTATCCGAAACCCTAATTATTGTATATTACTTATTATCTGGGGGCTTTGCTAGAGGAGAAAGATGTAAACATCTTCGAATTCATCTTACGCTCACGTCTTTTTACTTTTACAGTATATTTGGGCGTTTGCTTTCATCGTTATCTTAACGATTCTTGCTAAGATGTTTACGTAGGGTGTTTATTAAGGTAAAACAAAATCATGTGGAAACAGTATCATAGATAACTTAACTAGTTGATAGGGTTTGGGTGTGGAAGAAAAAAACAAGGTGCAGACACTGTTACATGGAAGCATTGGGAATGATAAAATTCTGCCGCGCTACCATTTTACATATAACCCATACCCAAACTCATCAGGAACCAATTTTTTGTTTTCTTCCTCTTAAACGTTACAAATATGAATCCACAAGTTCAAATATGACTGAGATTCAATAATCTTGCTTTAGAGCTGGGTACTCGGGTTCTGTGGCGGTTCTTGTAACAACTCTTCTTCTAATTCATCGTTCTGTATCTGTATATCCTGCTCATAGTAAATGCATCTATAAATATTGATACACATACATAAAAATAGAACGCAATCATAACTATTCTAATTGCTGAATGCATTTTTACCTGTGTATTTAGCTGCGGTTGTGGTGGTAACGGTGGTTCTTGTGCAACAGGGTATGCTTGTGGCTGAGACATTCTATAGTAAGGTTCTTTCAGATCGAATTTGCATGTCGAAGATTGGAGAATTCCGCCTTGACTTGCACCGGGGCCCCACATTTTAGCTGCTTAAATCCATAACTCTTGTTACCAAACCGAAAAAAAAAGTTCACAGTTCGATGATAATACTTTTGAATGACAAATAAAAACACACACACAGGAAAAGTAAATTGGACCTGAGAGAGTTAGATCTATGGTGTAACTCTGAGCACTGTGGGCTATCAAATGAAGTCTACCAGTGATCTCTTGACCTGCCATCACATAAATGGGTTGCGCGAGAACACATCTGATTTGGTACCAATGCGTTGTAGGTGCACCAGGAGCAGTTGTGAGCCATCTTTGTACCGTGCTGTTGGAAACAGAGTAAAGCCATGTTTGGAAGCTATATCTTCTAACTGAAAGCGAAATGGTTTGACAAAAAAGAAAAAGAAAAAGTACCTCCCGTCAAAGAGAACGTCGAACCAGCAGGCAAGTCCATGCACTCGGGTGCACATGGAAGCAGTAAACTTCAATGGGATATCAATCTCATAAAAATCTTCTTCCTGTGAAAATAAAATTAAACTGAAAGTTATTCACCCGCACCACGAAAGATGGAATTCCTTGACGTTAGAGAACACCAAGGAACAGTTCTAAGTAGCGTAATTATACCTTCATTTGAGTAAAATCTATCATATGAAACGTTGGAGGAGCCACCAATAACCTCGGATCAAATGCATCAACCACGGGCTGTACAATCCGCAGATATGTCTCATCAATATTTGGTAATGATACTTAGAGAATAACCAATTTAATGAACCGGTTACAAATTACTATTTGCTGCTGCGTAAACACATGTACCTGAGAAAAATATCCTTGGTGTGCTGATCCAAATAGAGGTGTCAGATCAACTCCATAATAGTTCTGTTGTTGCCAAAACAAAGCCTACATATAGAGAAGAAAATGTAATAACTGAATCCTGAAGATCGCATAGCTAAGAATTAAACTAAACAAGCAATTTGTGTAAATGTTAGAGAGAGCAATCTCCCACATATATTCCTCAGAATAACCAGTGGCTTTCCGTACCTTATTTGCCATTTCAATAAATAAGAATTCATCCGAGAAAGGTGCCATGTGAATCCTACAGTGATAAAGCTACATGAGACTGGAGACGTAATAAGAAATAAAAAGAAAAGCCTCTCAAAGGTTGACTTTACCTTCCAACAGTGGGAAACATTTTGCCATTCGGTGACATAAAACGATCCCTAGCAATTACATAAGATTCCAACATTCTCTCGTTGACCAATAGGGTGCCTGATTTTATATATGACATGTCATCCAAATGACCAATGGAACTGTCAATCACTTGATCCACGTATCTTTTCTCGACCAAGGTTTACAGGTTCGAACTTTAAGGAAAGAGACATTCTAAAGTCTGGCACTGAAATACATACCCATCGGTTCAGAGATCAAAACATCTGCTTTCTCAGGCAACTCGATATCCTCGACTTTTCCCTTGATGACCTACACTTGTGCCAGCTTCAACATCAGAAAATGGCATATACCACAGGAAAATAAACTGATGAGACTGAACCAGAAGTCTCACTGTGATCCGATCAGCGAACAATGGGTTTCCAGCGACCAGCTTACGTGCATATTCAGCCATATCTGATGCTTCTACAGCATACACATGCTTGGCACCAGCCTAGTTCAGGGAAAATGAAAATTATTAGACATGTATGAAGGAGACACGCAAAAATGCAAAAACAACATTAGACAAGTCCTGTTAATCCATTTTATAGCTTTAAAATATCAAAATTCTACCTATTCATCAACCAAAAGTTGATTGAGCATAGCAAAATCTTAGCTCTGCAACCTTTAGACGTAGAATATAGCATACCTGGGCAGCAAACATTGATAAAATGCCACTCCCAGCACCCACATCGACCACAACGCGACCAGCAAAATCTGAACGATTCTCCATCACCGCAGCATAATATGTACCTGAAGTCATGAATGAGGGGGCTATCCTGGGTCAAACAGCGGTGCAAAGAAGACAGAGGATATTCTTTTGATAGGTTTGCATCCTATAGAATCAAGAGAAGTGGAACAATTGTGAGGAAACCAAATACATTTACCTGTCCTCACATAATCTTGTAGCATATTCTGCTGATGTAGAAGTTGTCCATAATAATGGAAATACATTTTGGCCGAGGACGCCTCAATCTTATCGTCAAACTTGCTTTTACCAGCTGAAACTGTTCCGTTTTGCAAGGATGATCCTAGAAACGGAAGAGTGAGAGGACAGTAAAGGAGTATGCTGTGTGAAGAGAAAGTAATTGGTTGTTTGGAGTCAAGTGCGCACCTCGAACAAGAGCATCCTTTCTCCACTCCTCAAAAGAATCACAAAAGTCCTTGCTATCCTTGTCATTTCTAAATGTTATATTGACTCCTTGGGAGAATGATTTCTGTTTCAAAAAGAAAATCATTTTATCATGAACACGAGTAAAGAAAAAAAAGCCTTGCAACACATTATTGATAATACAATTGAAGATCTGATCACTGAGCGGAGAAAAGGGATTCATTTTTCAAGAATAAGTGAAGAAAAGTAAGTAACTTAACGAACCTCCTCTGAGGAACTTGAGTTATAAGATACACAGACGAAGTGGACTGTCCCCAACTTGAATAACTGTAAAACATAAACGAAAATACATAACGATGAAAAATGCATGCTTCTCAGACGTAACAAGACCCGATAGGATTATATAAAATAAAAAAAAATCATAAGCCAAAACGATCGTTACCAAAATTCAATCTTTCAAAGTTCATATACTTTCAATTAATAATTTCGTACGGTTGGAGATTAGTTCAAAGAGATTGGGAAGCAGCAACGTGGAATAAAGGTTATTAGAAATAACATAAAGTTTTGTTTCTTCCATGTAGCAAAGCAACATTTCATAAAACTCAAAAGCGATGAGAATCAGACTGCGATAATAGTAGTGAGTAGTGGCATGTGAATTAACATTCACCTGAGCCGAAGCGAGATCAAACGTGAAAGAGTGGGTCGAATCCGATTGCAGAAACCGGAGCTCCGTGACTCCATCAACGCAAGAAAACGTAGCTAAAGCAGGAGAGGACAACGAAACGGAAGGGGAGGAGAGATCAGTGAGAGAATCTAGAGAGAACTCAAGTTTTTTCAAAGGAGAAGCCTCCATTTCAATGAAGCGCTGCCAATGCACAGATATCTCTCAGGAAGCACAAGACTTTTAGGGTTTTACTGCTGTGAGAGAGATAGAGAGAGCTTCCGACAGCTCTGTGAGGGAGAGAGGGAGAGCGGCTAAATGAGAGTAATGAAACGGTGGCTTTTTCGTAATTTATTCCGATGATCAAGTCTTGTTGCTTTTTTAGTAACCAAGGGAATTTTGTAATTTAAGTGTGAACCCTTCAAGTGTCATGGGAAGTCTGTATTGTTCAAGTTCTGTGAAACAAAACTATAAAAAAAAAAAAAAAAAGAAGCTCGCTTTGGTCTGAAAACGAACGAGATCTTAATTCTTCATTACCCTTCACTCACTCACTCACTCACACAAGGGAAGAACCAAAATCGTCTACTTTAACTAACCAACACATACTAACGCCAAATAAACTAAATAGCTTTGCAGGTTTTCTTGTTATGTCCTAGTCCCTTGCACTTGCTACACTGTAGCTGACGTTTTATCATATCCAACGGCTCAACACGCTTCATCTTCGGCCTTCCCGGTGTCCTCCTTGTGGGCGGAGGAGTCACGGATACCAACCCCTCCACCGGCTCCTCCAGCATCATCCTATCCATGTTCGGAACTGGTTGAATCGACTCTGCGTACATTAACCGGTGGCTCTCAACCGTTAAGTATCTAGAGCAATACTCATAAGGGCTTTTCTCTATACACATAATCACAGCAACTGCATGGCTGCAAGGTAGCCCGGTTAGCCGCCAGATCTTGCAGTCACAATCACACTGATCGATATCAACTATGTTCATGGTTGAGTCTCCTCCGTTAACCTGGAATAAGCTACCTTCTGGCGATGAAACCTGAAGTGACTGTGCAAGTCCTATTTCTTTCTGAAGCTTTTCTTCGTTAGACGGTGTTAGAGCTGTGACCCATTCCCGGGACTGAACCTGACGGGTATATATAGATTGCATCATCTTTGCCCGAAATTCATCAATCATTTGGGTAATGGGAAACTCGTGTGCTTCAGACACCCAGCTATAGAAGTCTAGCCCAAAGGTTGAGTACATCTGGTTATATCTCTCTCCTTGGAACAAGGCATTTGCCCAATGGTGTGGTTCACTTTCTATGACCCAAGAATAAGCATCAGGAGATATACTTTTAATATTCTCCAAGGCACTGTAGTATCCCTCGGGTGTTGTTGCATACGCCACAGAGTAGAAATCGTTGAGCATATACCGTCTTGCTTCATGAGAAAACTGCCCCTTCAAGTCCATATTCAGTTTTTCAGCAAGCTGGCGTAGACAGTAGGCGTGGTGTGCGTCTTCAAAGGCCTGAGGTATTGCATTCTTCAGACCATTCTGGAAATCTGCAACAAATGTGATTCTTCGCGACTCTGACAAGGCAGATTTAAGTTGTTCCAGAAACCAAAGCCAGTTCTCCTCTGTCTCTGCATCCACAATGGCAAAGGCTACTGGAAATATGCCATCCTCGGCATCAGAAGCTGTTGCAATAAGCATAACCCCTTGGTATTTTGAGTTCAAGATAGCGTTGTCAAGGAAAAGGAGAGGTCGGGAACCTTGTTTAAACCCAGATATTGAAGCATAGAACGATATGAAAAGACGGTGGAAGCTCGAATCTTCTTTTGTCATGAAAGTGGCAATACTTCCAGGATTTGTCTCCTTGATCTTCTCACAGATTAAAGGAAGTTGACTATACGCCTCTTTGTAAGAGCCTTGGAGCTGCTCTCTGGCAACCTCTTTTGCCCTCCACGCCTGTGAGTAGTTCAACTTAATCCCATACTCTTTCTTTATGTCCTCGGCAATATCCTTGGGCTTGTAGTCTGGGAAGGCTTTCAACTTCTCTTTCAAGATGGTTCTTACCCATCCTCTAGTTGCACGGTAACCAGGTTTGATGACTGCTCTCTCGCACGTGTGCCTGGGGTTCATCTTCTTGATACATATCAACTGAGTCGTTGATAGCCTCGCTGCAGTGATACGCCAGGGACAACCTTGAGCTTTGCATTTGACGGAGACTCGATGGCTGTCGTTTTTCTTGTATTTGTACGCAAAACCATGGGCGACCGAATACTTGTGCAAGGCATCTCGGAATTCAATAAAGCTATTAAACCGTTGATCAACACCCGTGATGACGTTCTCCCACTGCTGTATTGCCGTGTTATGTTTCTGATCAACCAAAACAAAATTGCACGGCAAAGGGCTTTCATCAGGCATCGCCAAGTCAATTTGAAAATCATTCGTCATATCCTCGTCAATAACATCATCTCCTGCAGCAGCAATTACTGGTACAACCCCTTCTGATGTAGTTGTCCTGCTTGACCTGTAGTGTACACAAAACCGAAAAAGAACTAACTATGAATCAGCTCAGTGGACCAAACATAAGTTCCTACCACTAATTTAAAACTTGTTCTAGAAAGTTGTGACAATAGAACAAAGCAAAAAAAAAGAAGCATGTACCTACTGGCTGGCATGTTGGAGACATTTACGGCACCAGGTTCTTGAGGAATGACGAAGATCTCAACAGTCCCTGCATCGGCAGAGAACTTAACCATGCGTATGAAATCCTTGTCCTTGGAGATGGTAATAAGGGTCTTCTTGTTTCCAGGGAGAAAGTACTTGAGGGTCATTGTCTCCACACCAAACCCGAAATACTCAGCTAATTCTGTCTTGAAATCCCCCATTGAAGTGTTCTGATCGATGTCTATCGCAAAGGCATCGCCACTACCAGAATGCGATAATGATCCATCATCTTTGTTAGTCACAAACTCTCCTCCTGACCGACATATAGCTATGACTTTGTTGGTGGCCATGACCAAGTTACCTACATAACCAAACCATACTCCATATTACGAGAACTACAGGTAAACCACGATTCCTTAATGTACACTTTTTTTTCTATTCAAATTCAGCCAATAATGGAAACCCTAATTTCCCCAAACAACGAATCCTAAATTCAGTAATAGATCACAAATTCCTACAGAACGAGCCGGTAAAAGGAAGCCCTTTGACATCAGAAAGGAGGATAAGAAGGGAGAAGAAAAAAGAAAACCCCACTGAGCTTTGAGCTTAGTGTTCGAAATATGACATTAGTGTACCGTTGATTACGCCAGCCTGAGACACGACGATCACGAATCGGGTTCTCGTTTCAGGATAAAAAAATCGAAAATTGCCGAGCTTTTTTTCTCCGGCAGACGAAAGAGAGAGAGAGAGACAGGGAGTTTGAAACGTTCACGTGCGGCCCTAAGAGAAAAAGTGAGACGTCAAACGCAGCGTTTACGACGTCAGAGAACCTAGGAATAAAATAAGCGTTTCGCGTCTGTATTCGTACGATTTAGGAAGTTTTTCATGTGCTTTTTACTTTTTAACTGTCGTATCTTCTTCGGTTCTGTAAGATAGATATGATGTAATAATATATTTGTCTTAGTTGAACAAAAAAAAGAAAAAATATATTTGTCCTATTATGTTAAACCAGATTAGTCATAAGGCCCACAATAGGTAAGCCTAATAGCCTGAAAATTGTAAATACGGCCCAAATTAACTATATCTGACCAATTATCATTTCACTTCCCAAACGAATCGTCTCTCATACGCACCATTTTACAGGCCTTCAGCCTTCCCTACTACTTCAAATCTTCAGATTACACAGTGACAGACAGAGGAAGAGGAAGAAGGAGAGGATGAGTTGCGCTACGCCAGCTCTTCCTCCTTCAATCCTTACTAATGTGTCCTTCTCGTCTCCTCAGAGTATCTCCGTAAGTGCCACACACACAAAAAATACAATCTCTTTCTTCGAAGTTCGACTTCTCTCTGCTGGCTTGGAAATGCTCAAGAAAGTTTTTTTTATTTTTGGTGACGCAATCTGAATTTGTATGTTTGCAGAAGACTGACTTGAATAGTTTGGTGAAGGTTAGTGATCCTGGTGGTTTTAAATGGCGCCTTGTGATTGCCTACGATGGCACCAAATTTGCAGGTTCGTCTTGACTCGTACAAATTTTCTATCTTTATAGAACCATTGAATGAATGTATTCTGCAAAGATATTTCTTAGTTATTCGAAATGCGTAGTGCTAATTTCCTTGAGAGTTTAGTTCTTACGGGGTGGTGAAATCGTTTCTATGGAGTTACATCACAGATTCCTTGTGATCCTAGTACTTGTCTTGAAATTTCACTTGAACCTGTGTGATACGGGGATAGAAAAGGATTGCTTGTCCCACTTCGTTCATTGAAATCTTGAGTAACAACATTTATGAGAACTTTTCTTGTAGCTCTTATATCAATTGTCTTTGTTTGTGTAGTTTAAGCATAACGCAAGTTGTCTCCAACTTGTGGGTCATATAGTTTTGAAACTTTTCTCGTCATTTCGCTCTTACTTTGGATGCATCTTTCAAATCCTGTTTCCTTGTATCGAAGTGAAACGGGGCGTTTGGTTTCAGGTTGGCAATATCAGGAGTCGCCACCAACGATCCAATCAATGTTAGAGAAAGCTTTAATTCAAATAACTAAACTCGGAAGAAAAGAGCTTCTTCTAGTTGGAGCTGGTAGGACTGATGCAGGGGTTCACGCTTGGGGTCAGGTTCGACTTAATTCCCAAATCTCTCTTTCTCAGATTCATCCGTTTTTCTTCCTTGCTTAATCTTGTATCCTTTTCTTGCAGGTAGCTCATTTTGTCACTCCTTTCAATTATACTAGTTTGGAGAGCACTCACGCTGCTTTAAACGGTCTTCTTCCTCAAGATATCCGTGTCAGAGAGATTAGTGCAGCGGTTCCGGAGTTCCACGCTCGGTTTTCTTGCCGTAGCAAGGTTTACCGCTACCAGATATACAACGACACTTTCATGGACCCGTTCCAGCGTCATTGGGCTTACCACTGTGCTTATAAACTGAATGCTTGTAAAATGCGAGAAGCTGCAAAACTTTTTGTTGGAAAGCATGATTTCTCTGCATTTGCTAACGCAACAAGGGAAGATGGAGTTCCTGATCCTTTGAAAACTATATCTCGCTTCGATGTTATTCAAATGGTAAAAATCCTCATTTCTGGAAAAGTTAGATATAAGGGTCAGACTTTGACCTTTGTTTGTGTTTTGGTGTTTAGGGATCTCTTCTACAGCTTGAAGTTGAAGGTACAGGGTTTATGTACAGACAAGTCAGGAACATGGTTAAGTCTATAGTCTCTCTTAATCATGCTGAATACGATCAAATAATTGTTTTAGTCTGCTGAGTCATTGCACATTTCCAGGTAGCTTTGCTGATTCAGGTTGGAAAAGAGGCATTGGATTCAGACATTGTCCCAAGGATTCTGGCAACCAGAGACAGGAGAGAGCTTGCAAAGTATACATTGCCTGCGCCGCCTCATGGTCTTTGTCTTGCGTCTGTTAAGTATAAGGAAGATCATTTACAGCTTCCACCAGACTGTCCTGTAACTAGTTTTGGTAGACATCACACTATAACAAAGTGTAAACTTCCCTTCTATTGAAAACACTTCTGTTTAACATAGAAATTGAAAAAAAAAAAAAACTCTCTCTATTTACTTCTCTGGAAGATTACAATCTTCATGGGATCATATCATGCTTTGACATTTGGAAAATCCTGAGGCTATCTCTCATAGAAACGAAGCTCAACCATGAACTCTTTCTGTTGTGGTGAGTACCAAGCAACAGCCTTAGCAGAAGCAAGCACTTGAAGAGCATATTCGATAGCAAATACTGTGTTATTTATAGTCACGGGGTTAGCTCCATTCTTCAGATCAATCTGAATTCCCGACTCGGCTCTTAAACTAAACGGTCCAACAATCTGCAACAAAATCCAAACATGAATTATGAATCAAGTAGCTGAAACTTATGAACCAGCGCAGAATAGTAATATTTATTTTTACCTGTTGCTGCAGAGAAACTGATACTTCAGGGCAGATTTTCTGAAATGCTTCTAAACTAGGCTGCCGAGAATTCAAAAGTTCTTGTGCGACACTGGTGGCACCGGTAAGAAACCTCAGACCATGCGGAAAGTCTAGTCTAGCATGAAAACGAGTGAGATCAAAGAAGAGCTTCTGGAAGTTCCCATATTGAGCTGTGAGTGATGCGCGTCCTAAGGCATCAGCCATAAATCCAGAATTCACAGATGGTAAATGAAGAGAGAACCCTCCAACACCTTCAGAATCCTTCTCAAGTTTTGATCTGATTGAATTTTCACCAAACGCTGCAGTCATAACACTACCTGTTGAATTGAGATGAAAGTTATAAGTAACATCCAAATGATCATCACACTTCCAAAGCGGATGGCTCACTTAAACATAAAACTTTCAATCAGAAACTCGCAAGAAATAAGAAGCTTTTCATACCAATGATCCCAGATACTGAGACATGAGGGCTACTGAGGAAGATGTCATAGGGCTTGCAGGTTTCGAGCTTTGGAGTGGTACCCCTCCAAAGATCCATGTTTGCCCTATAAGAGACTGCAGATTTTAGAGACAAACCGGGAAGCAGAGACGGTGGTGGAGGCATGTCCATAGCGTCAGAGTTCAACTTCTTGGGAGCTCCGCTATTATGGCGTAAACACAAACGGTAACTAAGACCAGATGCAGCAGGAAGAGAAGCTAAATCAATAGCCATGGATAATGGCACATCCCAATATTCACCATGTTTATCCACAAAAAGAGCAGGCGAAACCGCTTCTGCTGTCAGATTGTGAAGCGGAAACTGAAAAGAAAACAATAGCATCACTAAGTAAATCTAATCACATTGGGGAAAAGAAAAACAGATTGGTAAAGAAAAAAAAAGGAAATTGCCTGGTGATGGAAGACAGCTTTAGCCCTAGGATTCTTGTCAAGATCACCTCTGTAAGTATCATAGCTAAGAAGCAAAGTATCATCTGGTGTTAACAACAACTCAGAGCAGAAACCCAATGCGTACAAGGATCTATCTTTCAGATGCTTGGCAAATGTGTTGAAACGAGAAGCTGCTGCAGAGGAAGTCCCTCGAACGAAACCACCACTCTTTTTCACTTCCGACACGAACCTCTGAGCATCGAATTGGCCCAGAAGAGACACAACCCTTTCGCATTTACAAAAACAAAACTTTTTTCACGGAAACTATTTATCGATAAAGGGAAAGGGATTCGTTCGAGTTTGGTTCAAGTACCAGTTGTTGGAAAAAGGGAATGTGACGACTCTTTCGAGAGATAATCCACCACCGTCGGAGTTGTGACGGAGAGAGGAGAATGAAGGGATGAGAGGTGTGGCCATGAAGCGGTGGAAGAACTCTGCCTGCTTAGGGCGAGAGAGACGAGTTCCTCTGGAGAGACCCAGAGGAAGAGACTCATCCGAAACTGCTCTTGCGGTGGCCTCCAGTGTCACCGGAGTCGACATATCTAGCTCCCATATGTCTCCCTCTCCCACCCATCTCAGTCTGTTCATCGCCGTCGCTCCGATTTCTACTACCAGCTGACCTCGAGATGACCAAACTTCTTTTCTTCGTTAACTAATCTTTCCTTCTGGATTTTAGCTAAACACCTTGACGTTTTTACGTTTCATTACAAACTGCTTGCCGTTTATGTTTGTCTGACAAACGAATTGTACAATGGTCAAAATAAAATAAAACTCGACAAAATACAAGTGTACTCCGATCCGTTTCAAGATGAAAAATCCGATTAGAGATTTACATACAGTATTTGTTGTAGCCATGAACCAGACAAATAAATACATAATAAATTGGAACACAAGATTGTTAACTAGGTAAGCAAGTTGTTCAATTTTGAGTATTACTACTACTTTTCTGAATTAGCACTATAAAATACATATACATAACATATTTTAAGTATTAATACAATATATATTGAGTATCAATGTGGAACGGGCAAATGAAATATGCCATATGTAACAGATCTTCCGTAGCAATTAATTTCTCATAGAGGCTTCAAATACAAAGTTTGCTATAGAAACTTTATCAGAAATTTTGTTACGAAATTTTTTTACCAAATGCCTGTGTGTTAATTAAGCGTTCGGTTTTTTATTATTTTAAACAGAAGAAAAGCTATATCTTTTTTGGTTGGTGGGGGTGTTTCGTGCATGGTTCCTCTAGGATTCCAACTTGGCCAGCCTTCTATAAAGAGGCCTTGTGTTTTGAACCCTAAACCATCAGACCTCACGTTCTATCACATGCTTATATGTATCTTTAGATATATACACGCAAAATACATCTATATCTCTAACATCGTTTTCCCCCTCTAACGGATTATAATGGGAGGTTCTTGGCGTTTCTTGTTTAGCTTCTTCGGCAGCTTTAAGGCATGGTGGAGGAGAAGACAAAGATCAAACCCGGCAGGAACAGACGACGAGATGTATGGTGAAGATAGTGAAGGCAACTTCTATAATTGGTACGTCGTCGAACCAGCTATTAACAGGAGATCCACTGATTTCATCCGAAGGTTCCACGAGACTCGCGACTGATTCTATCACCTCCTCCTTCTTCTTCTTCTTCTTCTTCTTCTTCTTCTTCTTCTTCTTCTTCTTCTTCAGCTTCAGCATCTTTAAACGTAGTAGTTTGGAAGAAAATTTGTTCTTTTTTTCGTAGAGAGAGTGTGTGTGTGTTTCTATGTGATTCCAATAAACACAATCATAATTCGTTTTAAGTCTGTCGAGTTTCTTATGTTTTTTTTTCTCTATTTACAATATTATTATTGCACGCGCTAATGATATATCAAACGCTGGTTTATATATGATATAATTGATGAATTTTTTATTTACGGACAACAAGTACATAAAATAAACCAAAACACCCTTCAAACTGAATGCTTCAGCATACATTTATTGTATGTTTTTGAGGAATGTTATTATAGTGAAATCAGATATAAAACTATAATGAATAAAAACCGTCTAAGTGATTTCTTGCGCGTCTATCATAACCGCAACGAAAATTAACTGCTTAGAATGTGAGCGTTTAAGGCGTCGAATGATTGTTACTTCCAATATAGTAATATTCCCCTGGAATGAATAATGTGTCTCCTCCGAAGGAAGAGCAAAGTTATCCGTTAAAAAACTTTTAAGCTAGTAATTGACATGAGGTTTACATAAAGCTGTCAGTGAGAGGATTAATATATCGTCTTCTTGTTTTTTCATTTGCTAATTTTTTTTTGTTGATATATGGTCTTTCTTATATTGTTCTTGATTATTATTTACATATACGATGATTTTTGGCTAATATAGGACTTCACTAGACAAAGTTCAGGGTAGGTGTCTAAATCAAAAGTTGTCCAAATAATCAGTCCGTTCGTATTATAAGACGATGAAATGCACCAAATAATGGAAACCAACCAAAACACACTTTTTATTATAATACTCTTGGAAAAGAAAAACGAATATATGTTAGAAAGAAGGGGATTTTGTAGGCACGAATCGATACAAAAGCAATGAGAATCAGTCGAAGAACGATATGCTTATAATCGAGAAGAAGAAGGAAGATATCTGTTTCACAAATACATGTGCCTCCTTTTTGTATTTGTATTTTGTGTCCCAAACTTTAAGACAGCTTTAAAGCACTGCTTTGTGGTTAAGTATCCACATTCTATATATAGGCTTAGGCATTTTGTTACCTTTCGAAATTCTTACCTTCTTTGAAGCTTCTCACCTTTGTTTTTTTTTCTTTTTTATATATTTGGGAACATGTCTTACCCCTTTTACTTTACCTTTCTCTTTGTTTTTGAGATAATATGCTAATTATTTTATCAAAGCAAAGTTTGTACGTCGTATACGCTATCAGGCGAGTCTTTCCAATTGTATATACAAGTATACATAGTTTGTGCTGGTAAAACTCGAATATTGCTTTCAAACGTTTACTTGTTTATTGAGTAATTCAAATGATACTGTTAATTTCTTATTTGCTAGTTTTAGCTTTAACATTTGTTCCGACAAAACTTCGATTAGTTTTATAAAAGAAAATTATCATATTTTCCATAGCATTTAGAATCATAGTATGAGATTTCACAATTTTTTTTTTGGCCTTTATTTCTAAATAAACCTTTTTAATTTATATGGGTTGATATTTGTTCGATCAAATATCTATCCATGTCTTATTATTTTTTATTTGGTGATTTGATCTATCGGACTATAGTCTCTTTCTTTTTTTTGTGAACTTTTCGGACTATAGTTTTGGGAGGCAATCTTTTTTTCCTTCAAAATATTGCATAACTTAATTACATGTACATGTAGCCGAAAAGTTATTGAAAATTAGCTCAACGCTTCAACTAGTTCCAAGATACCCACCAAGGTCTTTTGAAAAAAACGGTGTCAAGTGCAAGCATGCCAATCGCGGCCGTTGTACAAATTATCATCATGAAAAAATCGTATGATTTAATTTTAGACACAATATGTACAATCTAGAGTATGGTCATATGGTTTCCCAGTTCCACCTATATAATACATCATACATGTGTACTCTACAAAAGTATGGCTTTAGAGGCTAAGATGGTCCTAGTTCAAGTAAAGGAACAAGAACCGAATCCCATAGTACATTGAGTACAAAAAGTAATCATATTTTTATAGTTCAAACTCCACTTTTTGTGTGTGCCCGTCAAATTTATCTGGAAAGCACCAGTACTCAACTACTACTATAAAAAATCGAACAAATAGAATAAACGTAATGAAGAGAAACTAAAAGACTTTAACAACAAAAAAAGCAAGAGAGACTAGTTACTTACCTTCCATAATTTAAAACATAGTAACCCTATTTTCTTTTTGAGACTAGTTACTTACCTTCCATAATTTAAAACATAGTAACCCTATTTTCTTTTTGCCATTTAAAGATTGTATATTTCTTTGAATAAAGCTCTACTAGGTAGCAAAAAAGAAAGAAAGAATAAAGCTTCTGATTATTATGCGGGAAAAAAAAAGCTTCTAATAACTATGGCTAATAACTATGGCGTACTAGACCGATACGTACGGAGCACAAAACTGTATATGTATATATCAAAATTGAAATTTTTACGACATAAAACTTTGATGGGCTTACTCAGATTTCTAGACCAAAGCCAAAATTATTGTCGCTTGATTTAGAAACATTTTTTAATTGAATAGATAAATATAGCTGACAAAGAAAATAAAGTTTGATTGTAATTCAGATATGATGTAGATAATATTGATTTATTTTGCTTTTCTTACTCCTACTTATGTATTTTTTTTTCTCTTTCTTCTTCCTGATTAATCCAACTTCACTTGTGGCGTGTTTACAGCTTTTTCTTCAAGAACAGTTTCGATTTGGAGTGTAACTTCGATTACATCTGCACCTTGCTTAGTCTCATCGTCTTGTTCACTCATGATCCCTACCCCTCGATCATTTAAATCTTGTTTGGTGCCATTGTCTTGTCCACTGATCTCTCTCTCTTGAACCTCTTCTTTTCGCTCATCAACATCACTGTCTGTTTCTATATCCGCGTCTTTGTTCAGAATTTCTGCAGTGGAGACTTCTTCTTGATTGGTATCAGTGATATCTTCAATTTTTAGTTCCCTAGACGGTTTAGAAATAGTCACAGATTGTCGATTGTTCGTCTGATTCCAATTTTGTTGCATTCCATATGCATATATTGGAACATATTGACAGTCCTGCACAAATACCAATAAAATTTTCAAAGTATAAGTTAAAAAACTAATTAAACAAAATAATAACACAACATTACAAAGCATAAATACTAACCATGTTGGTGGAATAAGGATAGTAGGGAATGTTACACATGTAAGGATAAACTCCATAATTTGGATCCCTGTACATTACATAAACAAAAAATATAGATTAATCTTTTCCATTATTATTATCAAATAAAATATTTTAAATTTAATTTTAAGCAAATGTATATAAAATTTACCAGTAGATTTGAGAAAAATATGGATTTGTAGAAATTAGTTGATACTGATGTCCCTGATTAAATGAACCTGCAATTTTAAAGTTTATAAAGATTAAAAAGCTGTTTATGAAAAGTTTTGTTGCATAACAAAATAAAAAATTAGAGATTAAACCATTCTGATATTGATGCCATGATCCTTTTTGATGTAGTAAACCTACAATTTAAAAATCCTGAAGATTTAGGGAGAAACCATAATAAAAGTAAACTATAAATTAATTTAAAAAATAAAAATATAAAAATTAGAAATAAATTAAACCATTTTGGTTATAGTGGTTAGTGTTATTCTTTGCACGAATGTAAGTTAGATTGATGTTGGTTTGTCTTCCATCAATAATCGGATATGGAGGTTCACAAGCTTTAGTGGCAGATTCAGCATCTTTAAACGTAACCTGAAATTTAGAAATTTAATTTAGTTGATTAATATATAAACACATAATGATAGGATTAATCATGAAATCATCATAATACCAAAACATAAAACAACACATGAGAAGGTGAACAGATTTTGTTTAAGGTTCATCTAAAACAAAAAATCCAATTATGATAATTTTCAATTCACAAAAAGAATGGTTTGTTATATATCAAGTTTGACAATAATTCTATAATTCAAAAGAAATAAAGATTAATTATAGAGATGAAATCGAAATAAAGAAGAAAAAATAAATACTTACAAAACCATAGCCTTTAGATTTAGATTTTCTTCCAGGTAAATTTTCGCTCACAACATTAGCATCAAGAACCTCTCCAAATTGTTGAAAAAAGCTTTTCAAATCATCTGTAGTTGTTTTCCAAGGTAAACCTCCAATAAAAATCTTTGTGTATTTATGATCATGATTATTATTATTATTGTCTTGGTGAGACATAACTAGTAATCACTCGAAAAGTAAAACAATGGTCAAAGAAAACTGGAGAGGATCGAAGAAAACTAGAGAAAATCAAGAGGTAGAGAGATATAAAGCTAATAGGGGTTTTAGAACGGCTGGGTTTTTTTGTTTTGGAAAGCAGCGGTATTTATATACGACAGTTTATGGAAATTAGTTTACAAGTGGAAAAAGGAAAAACAATAAAAAAAAAGGAAAAAGGAAAAAAAAAAAGGGTCTATCACGTTAATTTTTAATTCGATACTAGTNTTTTTTTTTTTTTTTTTTTTTTTTTTTTTTTTTTAATTTTCAGATAATTATCATTCATCACATTCTGCCTTATCTCCCCGCTTCCTATTCACCTTAGTGACGACATTTGAGATGTTGGCGAGAGCTCCACCTCCGTCTATTAGTTTTCCGGCGAGGAATAAGGTGTGTAGTAATCGGAGGGAGATTGTGCGGCTGTTTCGTAAAGGTGGAGGAACCGGAAGAGGAGTAGTGGTAACGAGAGCCGGACGCTCACTGCAAACTTCATGCTCGTATGAGGTCGTTAACGACTCCACTGACGATGGATTCATCGTAATCAAAGCGGAAAATCAAGAGAAGGAGTTCTATCCTCCGCCTCCTCCCTCCGATTTACTCTCTTCGATTCCCTCAGGTATTTTAGATAATATTGTTTTGTTTTGGTTAGAGTAGAATGTTAGTGTTTAGGAATCGTATTTGTTTCTGTGTGTTGATGGATTTGGGTGCTTGCTTGATCTGTCGCCGAGGTATATGGCAGAGTCTGCGAGAAGAAATGGTTCGCGTTCTAGAGGAGTAAGAGGAGTAACCGCGAGTTTCGGAAGGCTAAAGGCTCAGAAAGTGAAAGCTCTTGTTGGAAAGGTGACACAGAAGAAGCAGCATGTGAGCCACAACGAGGAACAAGACGAGGATGATGCCTCTGATGGGGATCTTTTTGAGGATGAAGAGTTTGGTTCATCATCTATTCTGGATTTGATGAGGAAGAAGTTGGCTATGAAGGCTGTACCAAGATCAGGAAACTCTTTTGAGTCCAAGGAGGTAAAAAGATCCAGTAAAATGCGGGAGTCTAGAGATGTAGATAGATTAGAAGGACATGATGAAGATATTGATGAGGTTTCATATCGTCAGAATAATGAGATAGCTCGGTCACGGAGTTCAGATTCGAACGGTTATGCCCCTAACTCCAGGGGTAGGGGAGAGAGGCTTTCGGCTGCAAAAGATTTAGATACATTCAAGGGACGTGATAGAGCTGTTGATGAGGTTTCAAACCCTCGAAAGTTTACTGATAATGAGAGAGCAGCAGAATCGAGGAGTTCATATTCTTCTGCTGCTAACTCTAGGGGTAGAGAAGATAGGCGTTTTGTTGCCAAAGATTTAGATACATTTCAGGGGCGTGATAGAGCTATGGATGAGTTTTCGAATGCTCGACATTTCTCCGATAATGAGAGAGCAGGATCGCGGAGTTCCTATTCAAAAGGCGCTGCTGGTAACTCCAGGGGTTGGGGTGATAGGCGCTCTGTTGTTTATGCAAGAGATATGGAGGACTGGAGAGAGAGAGGGAGTAAAACCAAGGCTAGGGAGACCGGGTTTTTTAGCCGGAAAACTTTTGCAGAAATTGGATGTAGTGAGAATATGATCAAGGCCTTAAAGGAACAGAATTTTGATCGCGCTGCACATATTCAGGTGTAGAATTTGTTTTTCTTTTCTTTCCCTTTATTAATCATCTAGGTGCATGTGTATGTATACATTTTCTGGCAGTTATAGTTTATACTAGTTTTGTTTATTATGACGCAGGCTCTGGCTTTTGCGCCAGTTGTTGATGGAAAGACTTGTATCATAGCTGACCAAAGTGGATCAGGCAAGACACTGGCATATCTTGTCCCTGTTATTCAGCGTCTCAGAGACGAAGAACTTCAAGGACAGAGCAAATCGTCTCCTGGTTGTCCTCGTGTTATTGTCCTCGTACCGACTGCAGAGCTGGCCTCTCAGGTTGATTTCTTTATATATGAACGCTCTTCCTAGGTTGTTTATTGCGTATTATTTTGTATCTGAATGTTTTGTTAGAAGAAACAATTGTTTGATGTAGATGAAATTCTTGGCAGGTTCTTGCCAACTGTAGATCAATATCAAAGTCTGGGGTGCCGTTCCGTTCCATGGTAGTGACGGGTGGTTTCAAACAACGAACGCAGCTTGAAAATTTGGAGCAAGGCGTGGACGTTTTAATTGCAACACCAGGGCGTTTCATGTACCTAATGAAAGAAGAAATTCTGGGGTTGTCAAATCTGAGATGGTATTGTAAATCTTTCAAGGATGCAAAATTTCACTAATTTTCGTGAGAAAAGCTGAAAATTGACGGGGCACAATCTTGCTAACGTGTCTTGCAGTGCCATCTTGGATGAGGTGGATATACTCTTTGGCGACGAGGACTTTGAGGCAGCCCTGCAGAATCTGATCAATTCTTCCCCTGTCACTGCGCAGTATCTGTTTGTTACAGCAACTTTACCCCTGGAGATATACAACAAACTTGTTGAAGTTTTCCCTGACTGTGAAGTTGTAATGGGACCTCGCGTGCACCGTGTTAGCAATGCCCTCGAAGAGGTTGGTATTAGCATAAGTGATTGGAGGAAATATATAACGGGAACAAAATATAGTGTAAACTTGGTTGCTGGGTAGTCTTCTTTTGATCGTCCTTGAACTGATGGGCTTGGATTTCGCGGATGACCAATATTGAGTTGCATTGTGCAGGTTCTTGTTGACTGCAGTGGAGATGATAATGCAGAGAAATCTCCTGAGACTGCTTTTCTGAACAAGAAAGCTGCTCTTGTCCAGATTGTCGAGGAAAACCCTGTTGCCAAGACTATCATCTTCTGCAATAAGGTCCCTCACTTGCTGGATTTTGCTCATCTACTTAAACCATTTTGAAAATCTCATTCTCATGCTTGAAAGTTCCACCCTCTCGTTTTCCAGATTGAGACATGTAGGAAGGTTGAGAATATATTTAAGCGGCTTGATAGAAATGAAAGGCAGCTGCACGTCCTACCGTTTCACGCAGCACTTGCACAAGAGTCAAGGCTTACAAACATGAAAGAATTCACCTCATCTCATCCCGAGGATAGTTCACTGTTTCTGGTTTGCACGGATAGGTACGTCGTTAATCGTTTTTGCAATGCTATATGCTGCCTGAACATTGAAGATATTAAGTATAATGTTTTCCTCTTTCAAAAAACATTGGCAGAGCTTCTCGCGGGATAGATTTCTCTGGTGTTGATCATGTGGTGCTTTTTGATTTTCCACGTGATCCGAGTGAATACGTAAGACGTGTTGGAAGAACAGCAAGAGGGGCTAGAGGAGAAGGAAAGGCTTTCGTCTTTGTGGTGGGGAAACAAGTAGCGTTGGCACGGAGGATAATTGAGCGAAACCAGAAGGGTCATCCGGTTCATGATGTCCCAAACGCTTACGAATTCACAACCTAACTTGTGTTCTCTGAGAGAAACCACAAGGGTCTTTTTCGGATAGGAAGTACTGGGTATGATAGGCAGGAAGGTGTGGGAAGCGGTATTGCTGTTAATGGATGTGCTCGATCTGTAGGAAGCGAAGAAAGACTTCTGAGCTACCGAGCTTCCCCTTTTGGTCATCTGATCCATGAATAATATTCATGGACCATGATGTCCCAAATGCTTACTGACAAGAACGTACCTAATTAGTAATTACAATCGATACATCCGGGCCGTTTTAGTGTTTATTTTTTGTTTCAAAATGTTTGTAAGCAAATCAGGATACGATCAAAAACAATCTTTAAAATGAAGGTAAACACATTTTTGGCAAAAGGATAAAAAAAAATGTAGATTTCAGATCATCTATTTGAGGGTTTTCATAATCAAGGAGCTCATGGCTTCTTTTCTGGGTCCGGATCTACTGCGGGAATTATTTTGAAGATCCAAAACCAAAAAAGTTAAATCTTGCAGATAGAGGAAGATGAAGGAGGAAGAGAAATGTGGTTGCTTTGGAGTAAGGAGGAACAAAGATTTGATGATGGAGGATGATGATGGAGAATTGATTGAGAGAATAGGAGTAAGAAGGCAATGGTGGTAAATATTGAGGGAATCAAATATCTCCTTCAATTGGAAATGAATTTTTGAAATGTTAATTTCAGTTAATCAAGATTAATACAAGGCAGATTTAAAGATAAAAAAATATAAAGACACAATGAATAACCCAAATATGCCTAGATTCTGTTTGAGTCTTAAAATCTATATAAGAAACTCAAAGATGTAAAAGCAAAAGTGATATATTGATTTGACAAAAAAAGTGGTAATATGTTGACAACAATGAAGTTGAATTGCAAGATTGGATTCATGAGCTTCGTAATAATTTCTTCGATAATCATCATATTTCTCATGCTTCCAGGTTATTCCGTATATGAGCTGCAGATCTCACCATATCTATTTTATTAGCAGATAGATATTATAATGTCTAATTATATATCTCAGTATTCTTCTGTTTTTTTTTTGGTTTTGGGTGAAATGTAGAAAAAGTTGAAGCTGAGCCACAATGCATTGGACTATGTACGATGCTTGTTGACTGTACGAGTGCTTGCATCAAGGTGGGATACAAATTTGGCCAATGCGTTGGCTGGAAAAATCCTATTAACTGTTGTTGTGACCATTAGATGTTTCATATCTAAAATGTACTTATTGAAATAACAATTTGATTTGTTTTTCTTTTTTTAATGGCAACCGACATCATTTGAAACATATTGGAAATTGATATTAAAAACCGTAAAGTTGGCTTCCTGCATTCTCCAGTTAACAGCGTAGTGTCGCTCAAATATAATAATCACCTTTTCATTTCATTAGTAAGTACTAGTGGAGGACAATGGTGTGTAAGACACATATATCGCACAATCCACACGTGGTCAACCAATCCCTACACATCCAAAAATATTGGAGTATGAAAAAAAAAGTTAAAAAGAAAATCAAAAGAGCAATGCACAAGCCGAAATTGAACAAGGGTTTGTACCGTAGTCCGTAACGCGATATTATTCTACAACTAAACCATATCATTTGTCTCATAAAGTTTTATATATTGAAGCAAAATGCACTGGACCATGTACGGTGATTACGGACTGTGTGTGACAGATCGCGTTAAGGAGAAATATGCCTATGATGCGAATGTGTGTGTTCTCGGTTGTCAGTCACATTAGTTGTTTTCAGAACCAGAACAAAAAAAATCCATAATTACTTCTTTCAGACCTACATCACTACATGTTAACACTTACTAGAACATCTCTCTGGTTGATAACGTTTGGGTTGTTTTATCGTCGACAAGCGAGTTCATTGTTAACAATTTTGACCTCCGGAACTACAAAAAGAAACTAAAAGTAATGAAAAATAACACTCATATATAATTTAATTCCAAATCGGAGAGTCAACTGGCGTGACGGCAGTCTACGTTTGATCACAGCTACAACGGAGTTCTGTTTGGTTGGGAGGAGTCGGCGAAGGGTGATAAAATGATAGAGAACGAGATCGTAGGTTGTTTTTGGAGTTAGAAAATTTATCATATTTTTTCTTTTTTGTACTGTAAAATTTGATATGGTTGAATTAAGTGTTTACGGCGGCTTGCAGTGATCTATGGTTGAAAAGGATAATAATGTGTGTGCGAGTTTTTTTGTTTTCATGATTTTGATCGGCTTTTTTTATTTCTTGAAACACACAGAAACTCGGAAACCTTACTTTCTAAAAGGTGATTTAGCCAATATTGTGTATATTGGCATCAATGCCACTAATGCCTAGTGGTAAAATGAATAGTCAGGGTTGGCCAACGATCGTGTCATTGCTTCTCCTCCATTATATTACAACACGATTTGAACTAATTTGATTTGTCTTATTAAACGATTCGGGTTGTCAAGGAGGAATAACATGATCGTTGGCCAAACCCAAATATCACATGACTTGAAAAGCGACTCTTCTTCTTTAAAGCACACTTCCATCGATGTCCTCATAAGTCATGATATGCAATCTCATCTCATGTGCTTCTTGTCTCATCACTGTTTCCTTTTTAAGTTCCACATGTCCCCACCTCAATTCACTTCCTTCATTTCTCAAACCAATCACACTACTCTACTGTTGATTCCTTTTGGAGTAATCCACCAAGTACCGAGCTTTCATTAAGTCCTTTAAGTCCACTAAAGCAAGATAACGACTAAAGAAACAACTTTATACCAATGGAGGTGAAAAGAATAATCATACAACTTTATATTACAATTGAGGCCGTTTAAACTAGGCCTCCACATCCAATAGGGAAGTGTAATATCGCAAGAACCCCCAAAAGTTAAAATGAAGAAGAAAAACGAGAGGCTGAGAGGAGCTTCGGTAAACTTATCGACTTGTTTAGTCAAAACCAATAAAAATGGTTTTTTTTTCATTTTTTCTTCTTCTGATTATTTGATCCATTAACATCGGCGACCGGCTCTGCAGTTAAGAGCACCAGAGTAAGAGGTCATGGTGCCTACGAGTGACGATGATTTGGCCGATAAACTCGAAGCTCTGGCGTAGCCAGCTCCAGCTCCAGCCCCAGAACGTGTGAAAAATGCACCATTCAAGAAAAGATCTCCTTCTGATCTCCAATTCCAGTGCTTCCATTTCGATTGTCCTGTGTACTCTCTCTTAGTCACCTGTCATACCCCCAATTTCACCAATCATCAGTCTAGAAAGATCAATGGCACAGTGTGTGTGTTTCATCAGTTATACAATAGTGCAATGGTGACAAAGACCTCTTTCTCCTTTAGAAATCAAGTTGAGGAATAGTCAAAAGAAAGATACCTCCTTGGCAAATGGGTTAACTGGGGCTAGAAATCGATTCCCCTGACTGTTGATAGTGGGACCAGCACTACCACCAATTGCATACATTTCCCAATGCGTGTAATCGTTGTTTACTACATGGAAGTATCCATGCCTACACCTACAATGACCCCATAGGTTTGTTAATTACTCTTTATAGAACCTACACAGCTTCTCCAAACCATACAAGTTCTAAGATGGTCTGTACCTTGGCATTCTCTGGATTAGCCCCTCACCAAAATGGTTGTAAGCAATGGTGACTTGCATCACTTTGTCCCTTGTATATGAATCACTGTGACCCAACAGCATAACCTGAATAAAAACACAACCTTTAATTCCCAAAAAAGCCGTAAGCTGCCAAAGTGTGAAGCTTTGGTTGAATAAACACCTCATTGTGGTGGGTGAAGAAGTTGTTGGAGACGGTGATTGCGGTGGAGCTCATGACGGCGTCGACGAGCCCATCAGCACAGTTGGAGAGCGAATTGTGATCGATCCAGATATGACTCGACCCGAAGATCGAGATGGCGTCACCATCAGCCATGGAACGCCAGCCGTAATGAGAAGGAGAGCTTCTGACCATGGCGTTACCGGTGGGCTTGCAGTCATGAATATGGATCCCATGGATGATGATGTTGGTGACGTATTGAATGGTTAAGCAAGCGCCATTGGCGATGTGGACATTGACGCCACGGCCATCGATGGTCTTGAAGCTGTTCATGATCAGCTCTTGCTTCAGTGTTATGACCATGTCTCGCTTGAAGATGATCCACAGCGGCTCCTCTTGGATCACCGCGTGACGTAGCGTTCCCGGTACGGGGTTAACCGGGTTGTCGTCTCCCGGGTTGGTCACGACGTAGTAACGGCCGTCGCGACCTCCGATTGCGTTGCGGCCAAATCCGATCGAGCAATCGGCAAGACGCTTTCGCCGCAGCTGCCATTTGCGATCGCAACGCCAGCAATCGTCGATTGGGTTCCCTGTGGCGCAGGAGAAGTAGCCTAACCTTCTCCGCTCTGTGCTGTTGCGAATGCTCCTGTTTCATCATCATCGTCGTCATCAAGTGTTTGACCCAAATTACGGATATTGACAACATTAGTGGGCTTAATTGCTACTTTTGGGAACTAATATATATTATTGGTTAATAGTAAAGAATACCAAATATTTATCAGTCCTTCTTAAGATTTTATTTCTTAGAATAAAATGGAGAAATGATATACGTAGTTTAATTGATCTGCTTAAGATGATTTGCTTGGAAAATCAGAATGTTTCTATGGTGCAATATTTCATTTGTTTATTATAACAAAGAGAAACAAAGTCACCAAAGAGTGCAAAATCCCACAGAAGACAGAGTCAACCCCACCTGCGAAGGGTTAATCCCATGGTTGGGGTTAAATGATCTCATAGCCTGGATATTTTTCAAGGATATAACTGATTATTGCTTAACCTTTGTTGACCAAAAGTTTTATTGTACTGACAATCAAAAACACACAAAAGTAAAAAAAATAAAAAAATCTTTATATTGTGAATAAGCTTTACGTACTATTGACACTCAAGATATGGTCTGTCGATTTAAAGAAAGAACCAAGTAAAAAAAAAAAAAAAAAAAAAAAAAGACAACACATGAAGTGTAGGTGTCACGGCATGTGGCATTAGCATGTGCATGGGGCTGGCAAATCATTGTTGCAAAAATAGTATTGAAAAACATTACACATGTACCCGAGCCTGGACCAATGCCTCAATAATACACACAACATTTTTCACTACCTAAAATATCATTTTTCTTTCTATATATTCGATAAATTTATATGATCAAAATGCATTATTGCCTCCTATGAAGAATCCACCAAGGACTTACATGTGAGCACTAGGAAATTAAGCAAAAGTACCTACCAATTTACGCCACCACGATGAACTAATTATCAAATGACATAATTTCTATATATATTATATCATGTAAGACTTAAAAAGCTTATGTTTATATGAATAATTTCCTTTTCTAGGTGTTAACAGTTCCTTGTTTCGTTTGTTAGTTCGGATTATTTTTCGTGTTGGAATGAGTTTTCTGTCATTAAGCATTTCGATGTCACTTTAAATTATTGTAAATTGATCGTTTAGTTAAAATCAGTTAAATTTTAGAAAACTGAAAAAATTTACTCATAAAAAAATAATTTCGTTCTTAGAAAATATAGTTTATATTTGATGAGAAAAGAGTTTATTTAATAACTACTAGTAAATATTTGAAGAATATTAGAGAATAAATAAAAAGGAGAAAGAGAAGTAAGAGGAATGTGGCAATGGTTGGACCCGTTTTGACTAGAATATGGAAGTGACGTGTCATACTATTAACAAGAACTTCATGTGAGCTCTTCTGGTTTGTCATAAATTCGACTACCTGTTTTTTTCTCGATTAAAAAAAAAAAGAAATGTCAAATATGAAAAGTTACATTATTTTATCTAGAAAGCAGCACGAGAAGCTGGACCCCTGGAAGGCTGGAAATAAGAGATTCTTTTTTTTTCTTTTTGATAAATGGGAGTTAGAGTAGAGTATATGTAAGTTATAGACGGAAAATACTCATTAAATAGAAGAACTCTTAGATAATTATTAACTACAGTAAAGTTAAAAAGAACATCTATATTCGTGGAATATAATTTTGTTTTACAGAGAAACTCACATGTCCACCATGGCAGCTACTTCCTCTGGCTTCTCAACTGCATGTTCATGCCATGTTTCATTGGACCTGGAAATCATATAATAAACAAACTAACAATTATTGTCTCATTTATAACATGATATATTATACTACAAATTAATTATTACCAATTTTCTGTTCTTCAGGATTGGAATAACTATGCAATATACGCTAATATCATAGTGATGAGAAGGACCTATATGTTTGTTTTTAGACATCCCATCGACCACTGATTCAACTTTTGTAAGTTTTAGGTTGATGAGAGAAAAATTGGCTTTCTTAAAAAAAAAAAAATTGGCTTTCTTTTTCACCGTTAATGAATAATGTAGTTAAGCTTGATTGCTTGGTTCCAGGAACTATATAATACGTAAAAATTAAGCTGTACTGAGCTAGGAAATCTTCAATGGATATCTAATTAGTCAATGTACTAATAATAACGATTATGATGAAGTTAATAATACGTGATACCTGGATGAACTAACGCCGATAAACAGCGTTGATACAAGTAATGCAGAAGCAAAGAGGATGAGTTTTGTGACAGCCATTGTTATGACTGTGTTCTTCTTGCTCTGCTCTGTTTCGTTGTCTCTGTTTCAGACAGAGACTTTTCTTGAAATAAAAGAAAGGAAAAGGAATAGGAGAAGAAGAGTAGAAGAAAGGCTACGAGAGAGAGAAGTTATTATATAAGAAGGCTGCGAAACTATGCCCATTATCTTATTGGCTGATCTATTGGAATAGAAAATAAAATATAGAATCAATAAAGAAAATCTTTATTTGTAAAACCACATTAAAAAAAAACTTTGATGCTTTTTTTTATACAGCGATGTTATATATCATCGGATTGCTAACTCGGGAAAATGAAGATAAAATTTAGTTGAAATATACGATTCCCATTCATCCATTACATAACAAAAAAGAAAAGTGTAGCTGCGAAACCGCCATTCAACGACTTTGTAGTTATGTGAAATTTTATGGTCTAATGAATTTTGCCTTTCACATACGTTTTCTTTTAATTATATATTCCTATTTAAATTCCAAAGATTGTGAATTATGAGCAACCAAAAAATAAATGACTATATGGTATATCATATATATCAATGTGTAGTTATAAAGCTTTCAAACGCAATGCAGATTATTTTCTCAAAACATATAATTACAATTGATATAGAAGTTTAAACATTAAACTGACAATATAATAGGGGAGGGGGGGGGGGATGGATTAGATTTCTAAAAGCTTTTTTTGTTTCTTAGAAAATGGAAACACATGTGTATGTGTACTTGCATAAATGTAAGTGTTTAGTGATGCCAATAATGAGTTTGGCCAACAACAGTATCATGTCATGTGATTGGTTTTCCTCATCCCTCTTTTTCTCTTACAAGTTATTGGATAATAATTTGTGAGTAAGAAAGAAAAAAAATACATATTATAATTAAAATCATATAAAGTTTTAGACAGCTAATTGAAACTGTAGGTCTCATATTGTCCGGATAATTTTTAGGTCCTTAGTTCAGCACATTGACTTTCCCCATGTGACTATTGTACCTTCTGCTCATTACAAAGGTAATCACACAATTTTTAACCGCTAATAATGGTATATGATTATTATGCAATAATTAACTAATCATCGTTTGATAAGCGGGCAATCATTGTTTTTTTTTAATAAGAAAACTAAGTTAATATAGACACAGATATTCTTCATTTGCTACTGTATTCGATATTTAACTATGTACTGTATCTCATGCTGTAAATTTTGTGTTAATTTTTCATATACAAGCGATTTTGAAAGTCATTTAAAATACCAAAAATGTAAAATCATAAGAAGTGCAATTGCCTCCAAACTACTCATTTTCCTCGTTATATTTTATATAACAATTAACAAGTTATATATTTAATACGCGAATTGCCTTTTTGGAATGGGCTTCTTAAAACCGAACCAGCTTCATATTTTGTGTTCCTTTACTTAACAGTGAACACCAGCGCTTGCAACGAAAAGAACACAATTCTGACAGTAAAAATAAGTATGGCTACTAATAATATCTTATATGTATTTCTGCCGAAATATATTAATAAAATAAATCTACTTTCACTTGAAAAAATGAATATTGATAGCATGTCTCCACGTTCGTAAATGTGACTTTCAACTGATGCCGGTACTAGGTTGCGATACAATTAAATCTAGTGACCAAACATGCACTTTCATAGGTTATGGGACTTGCGAGGACTTTTAAAAGAATTTAAAAGCAACCCGTATACTGCAATTGTTCAAGTTTATGAGAATGACCCAAGATAAACAAAAAAACATTTGTCATTACTAAAAAAAAATATTATACCACAAACAACACGCAATCAAGCATGCTCTTACACAGATCGATTAGTAACAAAAAAAAAGGCAATTAACAAACACAATTTAATAGAAAAATAGAGATGTGTTTGTTGTTTCTGCACACCATTCCATAGAAGTTGCAGCTCAAGACACTGAAACAAAATATGTCATATCGTATTAAAACTCAAACCCACAAAGTTACATCTCAAGAACTCTGTCTTCATTATATGACAAATCAAAAATTATATGCATCACCTAAACATTAAATTACCAAGTCCTTCAAATGTTAATCTTTTCCTAAGGGAGTTGTTGTAAACCCAAGAACCAAGGAACAAGAAAAATAAAACAAACATACATGATGTAACAACAATGCACAAGAGAAAAGAGGAGATTCTGGGGGGAGAGAAAGTTACGAACAGCCAAAGCATCTTCTGAAAGAGAGAAATCCCGATGGTTCCGGGATCGGATCCGAGATATTCTGTTTCGTTATCGGAAGATGTTTAAAGAAGGCCTTCACAGCTCCAGCCACACCATCCTCGTCCTTCATTGCCTTCGCTAGAGTCTCTGCACTGCTCTTCACCTGTTCCCAATTATATGCTCAGTTTCATTTGTAAACCCCAATGGCATTGCCATGATCATATCCGGGGAGAGGCATTTAAACCAAACCGATTGGTTTCTCAAAGTATTATTTACCTTATCGTCAAGCATGAAATTTATGGCATCTTCAAGCTTCTGGAGTGAGAATTCGTCTACTGGGATTGGTGCAGGACCTACTCCTCTAGCGTGCACTCTTTCTCCCCAAAAAGGTTGGTCTCCAAAGAAAGGCACGATTGTAGTTGGGCACTGTGTGTTTAAGAAAAAGCAAGAGACTTGCATATTGACTACTAAAGTCCCATTCCATGAAGCATATTTTTTTTAGCTTACACTCAATATAAACTTACCGCTGCTTTAAGACCTGCAGCTGTTGTTCCAGCACCACCATGATGAACCTGAAAGCAGAAGGGCAACAATTTCAGGCTACGTTCCTGTTAAAGATGAGACTCAGAAAATACTAATTCCAGATTGTGTGTCTGGGTCTTAAGTCTTAAAGATGCAATGAGAACAAACACAGAATAACAAACATCAAACAAGGAACTAGAAAAAGTAACAAGATGTTCAGGGACTAAACTATGAGGAGTACAAGATTATTATAGACATACCACTGCCTTGCATCTCGGGAACAACCAGTCATGTGGGACATTATCCAACAAGTAAACGAAGTCCTTCGGTTCTTTCACTGTATGAAAGCCACAACAAGCATATATTATAATAATATACCAAACAGGCAAGCATCGAATAAAGGAAAGGTCATACGGAGCATAGAAAGGGTAGACCTACAGTTTCCAAGGCCACCCCAGCCTTTGTTGATGATTCCTCTCTGTTTAGTTCTTTGAAGTGCTTCCACAATGATTTCAGTCATTGTCTCTGGTTCTTGGACAGGCTACAACAAATAATCAGAGAATGGTGGAGACAATATTTTCAATTTCTCTTAAGATAATTTATTACCCAGCCATAGATAAAAATTGAGCGATACGGAGGATCCTCTAGAAATACTATTCAGGTGAAGAAAGTGGAACAAAAAAACACTCACGAGACTACCAAAGCCGATATAAATAGGTTTGTCACCAGCTTCTAGCCACTCCACAAGTTCTGCAGGAGGTTCATAATTTGATGCAAGATCAAGGAAGCAAAATCCCACTACATCGATTTGTGGCCCCCAGTCTGAAATAAATGGAAAGTAACGATCTAAATTGCTATTCATCGAAACAGAAAAAAAAAAACATCATCATTTCATCAGTAAGTTCATAAGCCATACTACCTTTTGGCTTTGGGACTAGATGAGGACTCCACATATATCCGTGTGGAATATTAGAGCCAGAGCTTTGTGTTCCACTTAGATATGTAACAGGCCGTAGCTTCAATTTCTTTTTCCTAAGGTCATTTACCATGTCCCTTATTCCAAGCCAGATCAATGAATCGACGATTTGATACGAAAGCTGAAATTGCATTCAGTCGATGTTAAAAGAAGAAGTCAAGTTTTATAGCACACCAAACAGATAATATCTGAGTAAACAAGTCTCACTCTGTATCCTGCTGGTTGTTTGACACGTGACAAAGGGTGTGGAAATTCACTGGTTGGCCTGGATCATTGTTTAATAGCAGAAAGATAGTGAATGATTCTGAACAGAAAGAATATTAAAAAAATGTGTTTAAAGTAACATTCATTCGGCCAGAATATGTTATCAATACAAAACTTACGTCCAAGGCATGGTGAAAAATACGTGAATCGGTATCCTCAGTGCTTCTGCCACATGGGTATGTCCTGCAATGGCGATTCCCAGGTTAGTTACCATTCAAAGTAAATCTATGATAAGTCAGGAAGCGTGGAAAGCTAAACATCTCAATGCTTCACACCCCAAGCTGTGAATGACATTGCAGACGTAGAAAAGTAGTAGCCACTAGCCAGAAATTCAAAAGTTACTGAAACTAACCATATGCAGGAGGATTGGCGATAATTGCATCGGCTTTAAAGGAAATCCCCGAATCTGGATCAGGTTCTTTACATGCTGGAAGTAGAGAATATATGATGTCCTTCATTTGGTTTCGTTGAACTGGAATCTCTGAAGGGCCTGATGGCAAAAACCCTTTGTTCTTTACCATATCTGTACACAATGTAGCAAGGAAACCGATGAATAGCAGATAAATTTTAAAGCTACCAATAGATTAAGTAACAAGGATGAAGAGAGAATGGGAACGTTTGGTAGATACATACAACCAGCTAGCACTTTTGGATCTCCACCTAAAGGATAGAACTCCAATCCAGCAGTCAAAACAAACTCTTTAAAATTTGCATGAGTTGCAAGTCTAACTCGATGCCCATAGTCCTGCATAGATAAAAGTTAAATAAAGTAGTCAACAAACAATTCAAGTCCAGAGCTTTCCATTATTTTTTTCAAAATTTCTACATCAATCTTATGAACATTAAAGAAAGAAGAATGAAGAGACATATACTGCAACTCCACTGATTTCACAAGAGTCACGACACCAAACTTTTTCAAATATAAGGTTATAAGATATCTGCCAACCTGAAGCCGTTTGGCTATTGCAACAAAAGGTTGAACATCTCCACGCGTTCCAACGATTAGCATGACAATTTGCAAAGGAGGGATGTATTGGAGGTCAACCCCATCAATAGACTCATCAGGGCAAACACCATTTTTGGATTCATCACGATCTACAGCAATAGGTTGTGGGATGGCATCAGCTGGGACTTCAAATTCAACTGTCCCATCATGTTTCACAGTAGCTATACGGTTCAACAATTTCAGCTGCCAAAGGAAACGACAGTTAAAAAGAAAAGTAAAGACTTTTGTCACTTGGGGGAAAGTAATTCCCAATTGCAAAAAAAGGAAGTTATTTAAGAGTGAGAGTAACATAGCGCAGAAAAGTAGGAAACGTAAGAATCAAAACAGGTAAAATAACTAAAAATAGAAGCAAGAGAAGAAAAGAAAAAATGCCAAAAATAGAAGCAGTACCTTCTTCCCTGCAGAGATTCTGTCATCGAATATCTTAGCGGCATCCTCGGCAAGAATGTGAGTAACTTTCTGCTGCCTCTCAGTCTTTGATTTATCTAACCTAGGCTTAGATGATGATGATGATTCAGCCCTATCACTACTCGAAGAACCCTCCACCGGCATTGTCCATACTCGGGAAAAGCTTTTACTGCCACCACCTGAAAACCCCCCCACCAAACCCCCAATCATCAAAACCAGGGATTGGATCCGAACCCCATACAATAAAAGGATCAACATTTACTCCAATTCAATTGCAGGGAGAAGCTAAGATAAAACGATACCTGAAGATTCAGCCACAGGGTTGTCGGCAACAGCAGAGTCCGGTTTGCTATCCACTTCTTCAGAGCCATTGAGAACGCCACTACCTCCGGCTTCAATCTCCTCGATTTTCACCGAAGCACGGTCGGAGCTTGAAGAGGAAGAAGAAGAAGAAGACGAAGAAACCCTGCCAAGTTTAGCCGGCGATGTTTCCGGCATCGTATCCTCTCTCTGTCTCTGTCTCTCCACCAGCAAAGACGATCTGGATCCTCGGCTTTTATAAACGACAAAATCTCCTCTTCTCGAATTTGCGTAAGCGTGTTTGTGAATCCCGGAAAGCGAAGAAAATACGATTCTTTTCTTGTAATACTTTCAATATCGTATTATTATTGTAAAAGGACATGCGATTCTCTCTTTAACCATCTTCTGCAGAGAGAGAGAAGCGGCACGTTCGGACAAGATGGGTCGATGGCTGCGTGGTGGTTCGCTCCGGTTCAGCCTACTATTTCGCAAATAACTGTCGGAGTGATGGATATTTCGGTCAATTTATGAATCACAAATCAACTGGCTGAAAATTAATATTCCTCGAAACGCTGTCGTATGCTTTGACAGCGAATCTTACTCTTCTGTCATTTAGTATTTTACGTCCTTGTCGGCTTTTCCTCTTTTCCCTCTCCCCTGAATATTAGTTCATAATTAAGATACTTCCAAATTTATGCCGAAAATATCATCTCTGACCTATGTAAAGGAGATCTATAATTCATATTTTACCTTTTTCTCTCTCTTTTATATTCTCCCATTTGTTTACTGTTCCAGCTCTCTTTCTACAATTCTACTCCATTTAAAGAGAGCTATCCCCTATAATTATTATACATGAACTTTTGTAACTTAATTAGTGGTGCACACTGGACAGTTGTTATGGTCAAATGTTATTATTTTATTTGATTTATTTCCTTTCATACATATGGAGTAATCTAAGCAACAATTTTTCAAAATTATATATACTTTAAAATTTCACTGGTGATTTGAGATATGTATTTTTACTTATATCTAGTCTAAAAAACCCAATAGCTTTAGAAAATGTCAATAGTTTTGTAAGTTAATATAAATAAAAAATTTTGAACCTCACATACTATATTTTCGATGAACTTATACGGAAGTACGGGTATAATGGCTTACTATTCTTAGTTTGAACTTTATGTGTACTGCTGGTTAATTTTACTCTACATACATAATCATGAAAAAAGAACACATGCCATTCACCACTCCACTTTTATTTAATAACATTTTTATAACGTTAGTTGTAAAGGCAAAGATAGAACATGTTTCACATTAATATAAGCTTACATTTAGTTTGCACACTGACGGACAGATTTAAATGAGTTATCTTACATAAATCATGTAAGCGTCATAAGGTGCTGTGGTGTAGTGGTTATCACGTTTGCCTTACACGCAAAAGGTCTCCAGTTCGATCCTGGGCAGCACCATTTTTGCTTATTAATAATCTGGTTAACGTAAGAAATTTGTCAAGAGGAAGTCATCCAAAAATTGAGTGCATCTTAAACATTTTCTTTTTAACTTTAGAGAGGATTGAAAAGAGTAAGGCTGATTTACTTCAACGTTCAACAGTTGTAGAGATTGGAGAGGGGGATTAATGTCGAGGAAATGCAGGCAGCTAAGTTTGGCTGTTTTCATTGTTCTTTTTACTCCACTGCTTGACCTGAAATACAGTGCTAGTTTTTGGCTTTTTTTCCTTTGCAAAGCATTTAATTTGATTAACTCGCAATCGGTAAAGAGTAACATACAAGACATTACAGAAAGATTTTGACAAATACAATAAAAGTAACCATAATTAATTACAAGAAACTAAACACAGAACACACAAGCTGACTTTGCACTCGGCTATGCAGAAGAAGGTAAGAGGGAAGAAAACAAAAAGGAACCTCCTTCCTTAAACTCCCTTGGGCTTTCAGTATGGAAACTACCAAAGGGAGATATACAGAACTGTCTTTCGAAAAAGACTACATCATTTAACCTTTTTAGAAACATATTGAAAACCCTTGGGAGTGGTCGGTAGATTATACTACGAATTATATGGGTCTTTTAGGTAAAGGAAAAAGCAGCAGCAAATTGCCTCATATAGCTTAGAGAATAGGAAATGAAACAACTTAGGCTTGGTTTTGGTTACTAGCACCACCTCTTAAACGACCACCATTACCCATCCTTCCACGTCCACGACTATAGCCTCTCCCTCCGCCATATTCGCCTCGGCCTCCTTCATACCCATACCCTCTGCCTCCACCGTAACCGTCGCCTCGGCCTCCACCGTAACCGTCGCCTCGGCCTCCACCATAACCGTCGCCTCGGCCTCCACCATAACCATATCCACCTCGGCCTCTACTATATCCATCATCTCTACCTCCACCATACCTGTCACCTCTACCGCCACCTCGACCACCTCGAAAACCGCCTCTCCTTACCCCATACCCTTCATCTCTGCCGCCACCATACCCCTCGTCTCTGCCTCCACCATACCCCTCGTCTCTGCCTCCACCATACCTGTCGTCTCTTGCACCACCAAACCCATCGTCCCTCCCTCCATATCCGCCATCTCTCCCACCACCATACCCACCTCTGCCACCCTGATATCCGACACCTAAGACAAATCCAACAATTTTATTTCAAACAAAACGTAAAGATTGAAACCAAAATAGGATAACACTTGACACAGAAGGGTTTAGATCTATGTGACCAACATATGAACTAATCAATGTTGATCAAACAGTGTTCTGACTTACCACGATAGCCATAGCTCCGGCCACGTCCACGGCCCCTGCCCCCGTTTGAATACCCGCCATCATTTTCTAATCATATCACGAGAAAACTACAAGTCAGTTACAAACAAAATAAATATGAAGGCATGTTTATCATTAGACTTAAAATAGATGTCTATTTATCAGAAACACTAGACTGCATAAGAGTCCCAGGTTAAAGAAACGAAATGATTTTTCATCTACGGCATATCGACACCTTGATAATCTTCTTGATAGTTCCCTTGGTACTTTCCTTGATAACTCCCTTGGTAGTTTCCATATCCGCCTCTTCCCCGGCCTCTTCCTCTGCCAGGTCCTCTCCCCCGACCATGCGAATCTACAATCCATCCAAATATTCAAAAGGTGTTATAATGTCACCTAACATTAGCAGCTTTAAGTTATAAAAAAAAGTCACAGGCATCACCTTCACCATACGCATTGTACGGAAGGCGGGTTTGTCTAACTTGTTGTGGCTGATACTGAGGCTTAGAGTGATCAATCTGTGCTGGAGCTTGGTACCTGGACACATTTATAAGCCTTTAATTGTAGATAGTATATCTTAAGTGTAACAATACGAATTCACCAGGAAGTAGCAAATTGAGATGATTATCTTGAGCAGAATATAAATAGTAAACAAACTAAATAAAATTCCGAATTTCCAAGCTCCAAGGAAAGAAAAAAGAAGAGAAATTAACAAAAGTGAAACTCACCCAGGAGAATCTATATTTAGCTCATCCAGCGACAATGTGATTGAAATCATGGAAACATGGCGCGTCAACTCCACCCTGCATCATTAAGGTAATTCGCTTGAAAGCAATCCAACAAAAAGAAAAAGAAAAAAAGGAGCAGAGTAAGAGACTCACGGTAAAAGACCCTCGTCAATAGGCTCAAAGACATCAGTAATACTCATGGAACTGATTGTAATATCTTGATGCAAACCTGGAATTTTATTCTGCATTATGGATTACAAAATCTTAGCCACTTCTATAAACCAAAGCAAAAAAAAAAAAATAACAATTAGATACTATTCCAGTGACCACTGACTTTCAGTATCTCAGAGATGGCCACCGTCTTACTGATCGCCTGTCCCATTGCCTTCAACACAATGTCTTTCACACCTTTGTCCTAAACGCAAGGTAAACAACAATGACTATCACATCGTACAAGGAGAATACACAAAAGACCAGTGGAAACACAACTCTAGATGAGAAAACAACGCATTGTGGTGGTGTTTCCTATATATTCTCCAGGGAATGACTCGCGATTTCAGCAAATGACTTGGAAGAAATTAGAAGAGAGAGGTTACCTGAAGAAGACTGGTGGCATAACTGATGTAGTTTCGGATAAGGCCGACGCTGGTGATACGGATCTCATTTTCGTTAATCGGAGAACCTATTTTCGGTTTCTCCACTCTATTGTATCTCTCCATTGCACCACCAGATGAAAACCCTACGTTTTAGTCAGAAAGAGAGAGAGACAAGTGGGAGAGGATGACTTCGGAGTGAGACTGAGAGTGAGAGTGAGCGAGAGAGAAACCCTTAATAAACCCTAAGAAGAGGAGGAGGAAGATGAATCGCGATGAGCAGCCTCGGGAAAGGCCGACGCTAATAATACGAATGGACACACCAAAAGAGCCTTGCGCTATTTTGACTGGCCCAACACCGTTTACTTCATTCCAAGATTAACTAACCGCTTCAAAACGGGTCAGCTTTTTTCGGATCCGGATCCTATTTTCTGGGAGATCATTATCTTTTTTTTTTTTTTACAGTCGCGCGTCACTAACACGAACGGTCGGATATCCCCATAGTATCTCTCCATTTTAACCGCCGCGGATCGTTGATAACAAGATTTTTTTTTACTTCTTAAATTTTCAAAACTTCTCCATCTGTTTTGGATTTGTTTTGAATCGAAGAATGAGGAAAAAAGAATGACGTGTTTGGTATGTTTTTGGTGCCTCGGAACATTTAAAACTTTTTTGGAATTGTGAACCACTTCACTTTGGATTTTGAAGATTTTAACTCATTGATTTGCTTATCTGCTACTTGGAGTATTTGAAAATGCCATAATGAAAATTTGATTTCTAGGGAATAAGAGTCGTTGTTTCCTTAAAAACATGCAAATAATTCTTCACAAACCAAATATACATCTAATGCATTAATTCTATAGCTATCCTATTCTGGTATACGTGTGAGAAGTGTAAGTGCAACTAGTGACGTATTGAGAAAAGGAGAGAGAGAGGGGTAGGTACCGTATTCAAGCAAACCGAATGTATTATTCCAAGGCAAACCGAAAAATGGTGAACCGAAAAATCAAATTGAAGTACACCTTAAAACCAAACCAAACTGAACTGAATATACATTTGTACCGTTCCGACAAGGTCTATTAAAAAACTTATCGTTGTGATCAATTCAATTGACTCGCTGACTCCACAATCCGGCGACCATAAGGAGATCTGTGCACGTTCGGAAGAAGAGCGCCGAGAAGTCTCGCGACTTGGTCAACCTCGTTTCATCGAATATTTGATTTTAACTGGTAACTACTCTCCTCCGAGTCCGAAACTACGCTGCCAATTTGGTTTTTTTTTTCTAGACACCGTAATTGGGAAAATCTCTGTTTACCGAATATTGGTGTTCTCTTATGTACTCTGCATCGAAAGAAGATAGCTTTTTCACTAGTCTTGTAGCAGAGAGGTTTCGGGTTCTTTATTAGACTTAATTAGCCATTGAATTTTGCTTCCGCGTTTATCTTTCAGTTTGGAGGATTTTGAGGTTTTCGTTACTTTGACTGTTGCTTCTGTGGACTTAGGATGGATCTGGAAATTGAAAATCGAATAGCTTCAGTTCTTTTAAGAGAAGCAGCAGAATTGAGGAGACAAGCTGAAAAAGAAGGTGTCCGAGCATATCTTGAGAAGCCTAATGTAAGGCATCGACCTAACTCACGATTTCTCACAGCAACCGTCCTTGGTGTTCAGCAATGTATGCTTTTCTACTGACCCTTTACTTTTCTCCATTACATTTTGAGGGGATGCACACTTCTTTTTCCCTTCTGCAAAGCTAGTTTCAAGTTAATACTGAAAAGCGGAAACCTTTGCATCGCTTTAGAAGAGTTTGACATTTTTTTGTTCGTTGAAGTAATAGCTGCACTTTTGGGAACAGGATTAGTTACTTTGTTGGTTAACGATTGAAACACGATATGTGAATCTGGTGTTCGGGTTTATGTTTCTTATATGGACCCTCCTTTACTAGCTCAAATTATTTGACCCGTTAGAAAACAAAAAAGGAGAAGATATATCCACTAAGGGATAGTGATATCAGTATCATTTCTTGTTTACGAGGGTTTGTGACTTACGCGTCTGTCTAGTACGTAATTTAGATTAAAAGGTTTAATTGTTTCCTCTAATCTGTAACATGT
This sequence comes from Sisymbrium altissimum, assembly GCA_900406495.1. Classification (NCBI taxonomy): domain Eukaryota; kingdom Viridiplantae; phylum Streptophyta; class Magnoliopsida; order Brassicales; family Brassicaceae; genus Sisymbrium; species Sisymbrium altissimum. The sequence continues at coordinate 1,552 of OVBI01000024.1, read as the reverse complement.
TTTGTTTCTTGATCGTATAGCAAACAAAGCGGTAGAAATCAATGAGATGTGGATGGCCCGGCAGAAAGAGATTGAGCTAGAAAATGAAAGGCTCACAAGAAAATCAAGAGGGGAAAGCAGCAGTAGCCAAATGGAGCGGAGTTGTAGTTTCTCTAAAAGGAGTTTGGATAAGAGATGCAGTTCCGGTGATGAGAAAGAGGTCGCTCGTCCATCATCATCATCGTCATCTCGCAAAAGATGGTACGCGGAAGATGACGAAGGCTTAGGAGATTATGAGATTGAGTCTTTTCTCCAATCACGGTATGTCCTTTCACATGCAGCGTAGCAGCTTCCGTTACCTTGGAGTTTGCTAGCTATCCTCATCTTCTGAGTCTCTTGTAAATGACAGGAACAAACGTGGCAGAGGCTCTATTGGTCCTAGGATGGACGAAACAGGCCCTTATCTTCCCGCCGAGAAGGTAGATAAGTTGCAAAGTTCTGATATAGGAGAACGAAAGGTAGTCCTGGGCCCAGAGAGACCACCTTCATTGAGACAACTTTCAGATCATTACGAGCGTGGTCGGAGAGAAAGAAAGGACTCGACGAAGAAGCATAGTAAAAAAGACAAGAAATCAGAAAAGAAGAGAAAACGGGAGAGACGCTAAAGATTTTCACATGACAGTGACGATTCTTTTAGTCCAAGATGCTATTGATATATTATAATATTAACAGTACACGCCTAGCGGAAGTTCTTGCTCCAATATTGTAGATTATATACATATGACCTGATTTGTTTTTATTTAATGACCTTTTCGCAGCAACACTTGGACGTAGAAGTTTGTTATGCATTATTATTTGGCCCTGTTCGTTTCGCAGTCGCTAGCGATAGCGATCAGCGATAGCGATTAATTGGTGTTCGTTTAGGAATCGCTAACTACAGCGACTAAACGCAGTAATAGATCGCTAGCGACTGTGACTAANCTGCGACTAGAAATTCTGACCGCTGATTTTATTAACGTTCAAATTTAAAATTCAGCGACTTAAATTATAAAATGACACAAATACCCTTATTTTTCTGAAAAACTACAAAATAACTTTAACCCTAATTTTATTTTTTCTTATCTCTCGTCGTTGTCTCGTCGTCGTCGTCATTGAACTCAATCTCTTAATTGAGTTCATCTCATTGCAGTTTGATTCATCTGTTGGATACGCAATCAATTCCAATTCCAGGCCACAAGAACCCTAATTCGAGGTGGGTCTTTATTCCCTTGTTTTGGTCTTCCTCATCCCTAATAATTAAATGGGTTTTGACTTTCACAACGAAAGATTTGATTTTGGTACAATTTTCTGTGATTTGTTTTTTTGGTTAATTGTCGAGTTCACTCTCAAGCGTGTATCTTTGTATCACCTGTTTGTGCTGATGTGTCTCCTTGTTCGTTTTACATCGAGGGGGTTTCAGAAATTAAGTGTTGTGAATAGTATAGAATGATTTCAAATGTACGAGTCACTGACTTGGTGGGTTTTAAACAGAATCAGTTCTGGTGACTTGTTTTGTCTTCCGAGTAATGGTTTA